>JBBJLS010071013.1:0-11428 GCA_037577275.1 Bryconaethiops microstoma | reverse complement strand
ACACAAACACACACACACACACACACACACACACACACACACACACACACACACACACACACACACACACACACAGATGCTCATTTTATTGCATTGTTACTGTTTATGTTAATTTAAAATATTGGGCAAACACATAACATGTGGCCTGTACAAAAGTCAGGGTACGTTTAAAAAATTTTCAATATGTTAAACTAACAAAAATTAAATACAATTTTATTTAACAAACATAGAATAATAATCTAACAAAATAGAAATATTTGTAAGGTAATTCATTGTTTATTTTCACTTAGAAAATATGTCATTTGACTGGGAATCTTTGACTACAACTGTACCTTTTCAAGCTCTCAGGCATACATATATATATCTTCCATATATGTCAGTTTGTTACTTTATCCTAATACCTCTGGTATAAAATGTATATTTTTTATTACTATTATTATTATTATTATTATTATAACATATGTTTTGTTCATGTTTTTTAATATGCATTGTTTTCCATGTAATTGTTAAATAATAAGCTGTATAGTGTAAAAATGGTGGGAATTTAAGGGACGATTTTGAGACAGATGTTTTTCTTCTTTTCAAAACAAGGGCTTACAAGGACTTGCTTGTCTCATCACATATCCTTTGTACTATACTGTATGTTGCATACATAATCCTATTTTTAAAGAATAGTTTATGGAGAAAAGACTGCAAGTGTAGAACTTATTGAAATCTTTGAAAAGAAAGAAGCAGTAACAGTGTGATATGAGACAAAGGCAAAGTGAGAAGTCATGCCCGGAAATAATTTACCAGTCACTCGCATTGTTCTTTGCCACCTTTTGGATATAGAGGTGCTCTCATGATTGTGTTACTTTTTTGCCAACCTTTTCCAAATCCTTTTTCTCTTGCTTTCTCTCGAGACCAGGTTTGCTGGCATTCCAACATACAGGAGGAGAAAAGGTAGACCATCTCCTTGACTGAAGCTGTTCATGAAGCAGTGAGACAGCTTATACCTAAGCACTCCATTAGGATTCTGTCTCACTAACTCTATCCCTTAATAACTCTCCTCATTATATATAATTGGTAGATTGCACATGTTGTGTGACAATCTTACTTTGACACAAACTCTGAATAGTGGCTCAGTTTTTTCAGTCACATCAGCTTTTTGAATTATGAATAATATTAGATTTGCAATAGACTTGCATGCGGTTTTTATTAAACCACAGGCACCAATCAAGTAACTGATTGGTTTCAATATTTTCAGTGTGAAGTCAGATAGGCGCACACTGTGGCATAGATATAATGATCAGTGTCCATCAGCTACCACTGTTTCTTCAAAAACGCTTAGTATATGATTATTATATACTAATTATACCACTATCATTCAATATATAACTAGTTTCATCACAAAAACTGTATGTGCGTAAAAAACTAAACACAGATTTGAAATCCGCATGAAATCCGCATGAAAAACACTACAAAACCCACATAAACTTATCTCTGATGATTCTGACCTGTTGACCTGTGTAATCAATCAGTCAGTCAGATAATCAATCAGCCAGTCAGACAGTCAGACAGACAGTAAATAAACTGGTCAGACAGTCAGTCAATCAATCAGACAGTCAGTCAATCAATCAATTAGGGAGTCGGTCAGACTTTATTCTAAAGAGAGCGCATGTTCCAAAAGCTGAGGATATCAATTAAACAATTATTTCGTCAATAACTGAGAGTCAGACATTCAGACAATCAGTCAATTGGTCAGATAGTCAGTCAGTTGGTCAGATAATCAATCAGTCAGTCAATCGATCTGACAGTCAATCAATCAGTTATACAATCAGTAATCAATCAATCAATCAATCAATCAATCAATCGGTGAATCAATCATTCAATTGGTCAGTCAGTCAGTCCATAAGACAATCAGTCAGATGCTCAGTCAGTCGAGCCCTCTTCAGACGACTAGACTCGTCTTATATTTTTGTTCTGACAAAATATAAGACCCGATTGCTGGTCTGCTTCAATACTCTCTGCTGCTTATCGGTCAAACAAAACGCCACAGTGATGAAATTAGAGCACCTGTTATCTTCCAGACCAAAACATCTTTTTTGTCCTGATCGGCTGCTGTCACTGATCTTGTTCTGCCTGACCTGCCATCCCAACTTCACTCTGTCTCGCCACTCTGAACCCTCTTTAGTTTCTATTCTATTGCCTGCCTCTTTCATTTGTCTCTTGACTCCTCTTTTCACTCTGCTGCCTTTGAAGGCTCCATCCAAATCCCTCACCTTGCGCCACTGCCTCTTCAGTTCCTGCTTGTGTTTGGCTCTCAGTTGTATCTGTCTCCTGTGCTCTCTTGCCAGAATTGCAGGAACTTTGAAGACAACTAGGCCTCTAGACAAATGTTTTTTTTTCTTTAATCCTAATCTTGGGGACTCCAGATTAGGATTAAAGCATCCAGGTTTAAACTTTTCACTGCTTCAACACAACTCGGCTAACAAACAGACAAATCATCAAGCCCTTCATGAGCCAAACTTCTTCTGGGCGTAGATCATTCACACAGCGTTACTGATATAAAGCTCGTAGACCAGCATTTTCCAGTCTTTAGTAATGGTCCACAATTTGACTTTCTCTGAGCTCCTAACGTACTTGAACCAAGCAAGCAAAAAGTGGAAAACTGGTGGTGATGCATCAGGAGCAAAATGTGGACCACCAGTCATTAATTCATCTACTGAAGACCATTACTAGTCCATTTATTCTTTTCCCTTTTGAATCCAATGAATCCTTTGGTCCATTCACTCTTTGTTCTACCAGTCAATGATGTCTCTAAATCATTCACTCGTTCTTAGAGACGCCAATAGTGTGTAACCCAAGATTACGCAGCCTCTAGTCCACCCTCTCCTTCTTCTACGAAGCCCATGGTCTGTTTACTCCATCTGCTGTCCAGTACTAGTCAAGGTTCAAGGTTTATTGTCAGCAGCAGCTATTTACACATATATAGTGTGATGAGTTATTTCTCCATGGGCAACAGTGCAACATATAGCAACATTCAACAAACTGGAGGTATGACAGAAACAGTACGAGAAATAAGACAACACAGCATGCAGTATAGTATGAACAGGATGGAAACCTTCCAGAATGACTAATATTACACCATAAGCCTGATATTGCACAGGAGTCAGTTAGACCACTGAACCACACTGAGCGAGTGTAAATGATAAGGTTATCAAATAACAGGACATCAATGTGGGTGCTGTGGAAGTGAACAGTAAACATAAAGTAAGGTGCAGGTGCTGGTGAAGGTCCAGAGTGTAATATGAGAAATGTATGAAGTAAGGCAGTACACTGGAATAATACTTAGTTAGGCATTTATGTACATTCAGAGTTCTGATGGCCTGAAACATTTACACAGTCTTGCAGAACCAGAGCAGAAGCGTTAATACTATTTTCCAGATGTCAGAAGAGAGAAGAGACAATTTAATGGGTAGAAACAGTCTTTAATGATAATGTTATAGTAGCAGGTTTGGTAAATGTCTTTCAGGGGAGGTAGGGGAGCACTGATAACCAATAGTACTGGAGTTTCTTACTTAATTGCAGCTCAGTGATTGTCCTGGTCAAACACATCCAATTCAGTTAGTTACCAGGTTTAGCAGGTTCAGAAGCACAGGAGAAATCCCCAAAACTGTGCTGTGGCATGGTCCTCCAGGACCAGAATGGAATGCCCTGCTATGGCCATTCACTCCCCCGAGGGCTCCATTCTAGTGGTCCTCCTCATGAGCTGGAGGTTTTCACCTGCTACAACACTGTTTTCAATTTCAGGCCTGAAGGTCCATCTGCACTGATGAACTTCTTGATTCAGGTCTAAAAGGACTTGGTAAGTTTAGCAAGCTGAAGGCTGGGTGTAGGGAGTGAGGGATAGTGCTAGCAATCTGAAGGCGTGGGGGTGGGTATTGGTATATGTGTACATCACTGTACACCAGTCACGACCCAATTAATCACTAATCAGCACCTGTGAGCTGTTTCTCCTTACAGACTTCAGGTTACACTCATCTCACAGAAACTGATCTTTCTACAGACTCTCCTCCATATCAGTTCTTCACTGACACATCTTTATTATCATCAGCACCACCACCACCACCTTCACTACCATCATCACCACCATCATTACCACCATCACCTTCCCCATCAGCATCATGAGGCATGAAGTGGAAATCCGGTGCAGATGCATCAGTAGCACAATGTGGACCATCAGTGCTTGAGTGGGTAAGCAAACACCACCCCAGTAATTAATTCATCTACTGAAGACCATTACTAGTCCATTCATTCATTTCCCTGTTGAATCTAATAAAGCCTTTGGCCCATTCATTCTTTACTAGACAAGGTTCAAGGTTACTTTATTGTCAACAGCAGCTGTTTACACCTCCATTGTGTAATGAGATGTTTCCTCACAGGCCACGGTGCAACATATAGCAACTTCAACAAAGTGCAGGTATGACGGGGGGTGAGCGAATATGCTAGCAAGCTGTAAGTGGGCATAGAGGGTGTATAATCGTGCAACCAATCTGGAGGGGTGTGACTTGGGCATGGGGTGAGCGACTGTGGTATTGGGGTGGGTATTGGGGTGTGCAATCATGCTAGGAATGTTGAGTTGGGGTGGTCATAGGGAGGTGATCATGCTAGCAAGCTGGGGGTTGAGGTGTGAGTATGGGAATGACAGATCATGCTAGAAAGATGAGGGGATTGGGGGTGGGAATGGGTATGAATGATCGTGCTAGTAATCTAGGGCGGTGGGACTTGAGCTTGTGGGGTGAGTGCACTAGCAAGATGTTTGGTCAGCAACAGGTATGGGGTGAACGATTGTGCTAGAAAGCTGCGGAGTGCAGGCATGGGCATTAAGATGAGCAATCGTGCTAACAAGCTGAGGAGGGAGGGAATGGGAACAATCCTGCTTGCTAGCTGTGTAAGGGGGTAGACATTATGGTGAGCGATCATGGTAGCAAGCAGTGGGGATTAAAGCTAGCAGGGGGGTTGGAGGTGAGCATGGTGTTAGCACCATCATTATACTGATATTTATTGTGGACTTCAGTTGTCTCAATCTCTGTAATTGTCCTGTTTTTCTTTTGTGAAATGTCCTCTATAAAAATAAAAATAAAACATAATTTAAATATTTTCATTTAAATGTATTATTTAAATGTGTATTATTAGATGCCCTTATTATTAGATAAGGGCATCACAGATCAATATTTGGAAAACAAGGCATTTCAATGAAATTCCAAACCAAAATTTCAAAAAACTTCCTTCGAGCCACCATTATTTGACATTTTCATTTATAGTTATTCACTCGAGAACTTTCCAATAATTAAACTCTGCAGTTTATGAAATAAATGGAAAACTGGTAAAACCTGTTAATGTTTAATCATTAAAATAGTTTCATAGTTGAATTTTATGATCCATATGAGGCTAGTGTGAGATGCAGCCACCACCATGCTAATTGGTGTGTTATAGGATCCCATTAATTGTTAGCTACACTAGCATTGAGTGTTCGCTAATCAAGTACATTAGGAGGAATTATTTTAATAATTATTAGAGATGGGCAGAAAAAATGATTTATTTATGTTTTGTGATATTTTCCGAGACCAAACTAACTCCAAAATAAATTGTTCTTTATTAATTTATAATTTGTATATATTTTGATATTGAGGATAACACTGCAGTTCTGCTATAATCCTACAGGTGGCGCTCTAAACTATTCAGACATTGGCAGGCACCACGGCCTCCCATCGGGTGTAGGAGGGGTAGGAGCTCCTTGTCAACTTCTAATTTTATATTTATAAAATTTATATTGTTGCATTGTTTCAGTTTTTGAAGTTTGCTACATTTACTCATGTTAAATTCAGCTATGCAGCTATTGAATAATGCTTTATCAGTATGACTTTTAAAACTGTAAAAGAAAAGGAGGTCAGCAGGTCACTGTTGATTACCATCCAGTTATAGTGATGGAAATGTGAGGGCTCAGTAATAGCTGCGTAAATTAACTAATAGAGTTCTAATGAAACCATGTGGTCTCCCAACCACCTCACCCCAAATCACCCCTGCTCCCCCGCCCCCTTCAGTATCTGTTACCACACCTTGCTGTGAGAACGTTCCCTTCTGGACTCTCTCCCTCCTTCCAGCAGGGGGTCTGAGAAATTAAATTTGCCCAGGGATGCCAGAAGTTACGAACACTTGTTTGAGTGCTGGATGGTGTGTATGTGTGTGCGTGTGTGTGTGTATGTGTGTGTGTGTGTGTGTGTGTGTGTGTGATAGACCAGAGGAAATGGAGAGGGAGACCAGGCCTGGGGAAGCTCACCTTTACATGCTGCTTATCAGCCGAACCCAGAGGACCTGCCCTAATTTCTGTAGCTCCTGGTTGAGCGTGGCCAAGGACAGGCAGGCAGCAATTATGGGGCGGGGGGTGGCGGGGGGGGGTGGGGGTGGGGGTGCAAGCCCGCCGCTGAGAGAGACGGAACTGGGGCAGGATAAGACTGGAAATTACACATGACATGTCTGCTATCCCCTACGTAAACATGATTAACCACAAGCAGAGGCTTTCCAGACGAACAGTTCAGGCTAAATTAAACTACATTAATGTCCCTTCTTTAAAACCAACGCAGTCCATCAGCCAAGATATGTCTAGTGTCTGAATCTGATCTTCACTCTCCCCCATCACCCAGCATAACTGTCCTGTCTCTCTGGGTGGGTATAGTGGTTCTCCCTCTCCCCCATCACTCAGTATAACCCTCCTCTCTCTCTGGGTGGGTATGGTGGTCCTCCCTCTCCCCATCACTCAGTATAACTGTCCTCTCTCTCTCTGGGTGGGTAGGATGGTCATTCCTCTCCCCCATTACTCAGTATAATTGTCCTCCCTCTCTCTGGGTGGGTAGGGTGGTCGTTCCTCTCCCCCATCACTCAGTATAACTGTCCTCTCTCTCTGGGTGGGTAGGGTGGACCTCCCTCTTCCCCATCATTCAGCATAACTCTCCTCTCGCTCTCTGGGTCGGTAGGATAGTCCTATCCCTCGACCTCAACTCAGTATAACCTTGTCCATTCATTACAGTGTCAAATCATCTCACAAAGACCAGCAGTTGTAGATTCTAACATCTTAACATAGTTTTGAGGCAACGGCTCCTTCAAGCAGAGCCTAAAGGTCAGTTTCCTCATTATTAATAAAAACACATTCAGACTATTCTTAGAGTAACTGTGTGTCTTTCCAGACTCTGCTTTAACTCGGTGGGAGGCTATAAGGAAGAGAGTTTGGCGATAATGTTTGTGCCTCGGTTCCTCCCCACACGCGCCGCAAAAGATCATAAAAAGAACAAAAACAATATCACATACTTTCCAGCTCTTTATCTACCGATCCATTGCATATGATGGCAAGGAACGTTTTCTGAGACACCAAACATCTCTAATCACAAACATACAGCTTGAGGAGAGGGGGAATTAATTAGCTCCAAACTTAGTGAACTCTAATTAATGAGCTTAACTTCGTTAGCAAGTGCCATCAGTTATAAGCAGTGTCTCGAGCCATCTACTGGCAGACATGCAATCACGTAGAACAGAGGAGTTATGGGATCTGGGAGGTAACCATAGGTTCTCACAGGCTTCCATCTGAAGATCTCTGTAGCTGCTGCAAAATTTATGCTGGAGTGATAACGAAACATTGATGAGTCGTTTTGGAGGATAATTTAGGAAAATATGCTTTAGCAGTGCAGCATTAACAGACACAGTTTTGTAGAGGGACATCCTGAAACAAGTCGAGCATATGAGTGATGCAGTCCACCTAAACACCGGCCTCCAAATACAACCTGGACTTTAGGGGTACTTTCTCTAATTTACACCACAATTCAGTGTTTGTTAGTCCTTCAGAGTGTGATTGGTGCGAAACGGTTAATTCCAGAGACTCTTGATTTCTTTACAGAGGTGGCTAATGGAACCAGGTGTCTCCAACACAAATATAGCCATTTTATTCTTGGATGTTGATGATGGGAAAATAGTGGATTAGGGGTGTGTGATATATATTATTTACGGTAATATTGAAATTGTTCTTTTAATGATGAGGCAGCTGGCATTATCGAGTATCTCTGCAGTAACCCGTGTAAAATAGCAGGACATGCTTTTAATCACGCCGTGGCATTGAGGGTCCGTTCAGTAGTGGACGGTGAACAGGCCATGGATGCTGAGATATGCACAGAGAAAGAGAGCTAGGCTATCTCACTAACCATCTAGCTACAATCTCCGTTTCTGTAGATCTGGTAGCCAGACGTGGGGCATTATCACTCGCATGGAGATGGTTTGGCTTCAGGAGGGTGGATGTGGCTCAAACCAGTCCAATTAGCCAGCTATGTGGAAAGCGGTTTAGGTGAAAGACACCACCACATCAACCCCCCGAACTCAGTACGGAGAGTGTGAAAAGCTTCGGGGGTACGTTAAATCCACGATAGCAGTGACAGTAAATAACAACCCAGCAGCAAACTTTACGTGCTGCTTTCAACGTCTATGTTATGCTATAATGTTGCCGACTCCCATGGCCAAAGATATGTTACCAGTTCAAGCAGGTTGAGAAAGATGGGTTTTAAAAGAACTTCTGAACACGTTACACCCAATTTACACACTGCCTGGCCGAAAGCATTACAGTAAAACAGCTCTGCCTGAACGCCAGTTACCAAACTCTGGCAGAGAAACTGAAGAACATGTCGCATTTCACCACAACAATGGATTTCTAGTAGTGCAGAACCTCCGAGCTGTACATTTGACTGACACTGCTTGCAAACATCCTACTTGCCAGACGAAAACATGAAGTGCACGTGCAGATTTTCCCATTTCTTTGCGCAAAATTGGCCAGAATTTGATTTAAAAAATCTAAAGACCAAGTACATTTTACATCTTTGTGCAATATTGGACCGAAACTGAATAATTGATTTACAAATGTTGAAATTGTTTTTTTTTTCTTGTGCAGAATTAGATGGAATCGAAATGACTGATTTTTGGTCTTCCATATGAAAGGGAGTGAATAGTGTTTGTCAGATGGCGTATTTTTAATTGTTGCTTTTTAATACCAAATAATTAACATAAAAGCACTGTTGAATGTCAGAATTCAGTTGTGGTGAGAAAAAAACTACTTAGTTGCACTGCTTGATTTCAGTGTTCACACAAGACCTGTTTTTCTTCAAACATTATTGTTGATGTATTGTTGTGTGGTGTTCCTTATGTACCATCAGTAAAGTACAGTAAATATTGTATCCCTCCCCCATGAATGGGTTTAGTTTTAGGAATAAAAGGTTCTCAAAACTCTTATAGAACAATACCTCAGGCATCAGACGGCGCAACCATAATCATTTCATGGAATAATTTTTTGTGAGGGAGCTTTTAAAGGCAGGCACCTCCACTGTGAACAGTCTGAATTGATAAGTTGCTCTAGAACAACCAAACCCACTCTGAAACTCTCACTTTATTCCCAAAAGATTGCGGGGATTCCCAATCATGAGTCCTATCTCATTCACCATCTTACTAGGCAGCGCAGGCCTCAGGAGGGCCGAGTCAGGCGAGCTGAGAATAACTCTCAGAGTGTTGGGCTCGCTCTCTCTCTAGAGCTGCACTTTGGGCGAGCAACTACAAATGGAGCTGTGTGGAAGAGGACGATGAAGGTGTCGGCTATTCTTGTCCCCAGATGTCTGGGTGTGCAGACATCAGCAGTTAAAAGGGAACGGGGAGATACGGGATTTGGTGGGATGGGGGGTGGGGATTCAGGTGAGGATGAATTATATACTTATTATATCACAGACTACAAGCTAAATATATTATAACATTATATTTATATTACATTTATTAGAATGTTAGTATTATACAATTAAAACAGTACATGTATGTTATCCAATAAATCTAATAATTACAACAATTATTTATTGCATCACATAATACAAAGAATTGTATAATGTTATTTACAGACATTTGCAAAGATTTTAGCACCCCGGTCATGTCACCTTGTACAATAAAAACGTAAACGTAAACCGTATTATAAACCATATATATATATACACACACACATACAGAGGGTCCTTGAGTTACAACAGTCTCGATATATAACGTTTTGAGTTTACAACGCTCCCTCCCACTTTTACACCGTTAGCCTCGCACTTACGGACTATGTGGGTAAACTAGTTTGGTTGCGCACGGGGGAAGAATACGCAGTAACGTGGCTTATAAGTGAGGGGGTTTTTCCTTTTTCTGTGGCTTAGTTGTGTTTTTATGATTTTACAACTGTGTTAATATCTGTACGTGACAGACCAGGGTGTGTTTCGACTAACCAAAAATTGGGTTACATCACTGTCAAAGGAACGGATCTGTGACGTAACTTGAGGACCCCCTGTGTGTGTGTATGTGTATTAATGCTGGGCAACAATTAATTTAAAAAAAAACACACTAATCGTGATTAATCGCCTTTTTAAACTACTGCTATAGGAACAAAAGTGCAATAACATTTGGTTTGCAAACACTTTAAACTAATAACAGTAGTGTTCCCTTCAACAGTTACACAGCTGCAGTTCAAATGTTTGTGAATCTCAACTTAAACAGTAATTTAATCAAATCAAATATAAAACCACAAGCTATTTACCACTGCAGACCATTACATTTTAGCCAGTTTGTTATAGAAAAACAAGTTACCCTTAGAGTCCAGAGCCTTATAGCAGCTGTAAAGAGGGACTGACTCCATATTAAAGTCTATGTATCTGAATGCAGTTCCTGTTGGTGTAATTGTAAGGCGTCCCATCACATTTGTCATCGATAATAACGCAATAACGTGCCCAACCGAACTAATGATTGTTCGCTGAAACCCCCGCACTAACGCAGAAACTGCAGATATCCTCCGCATTTTTTTTTACTTTTGGGACATCCGGGTCTCGTCCACCACGCCCCCTCGTCCTAGTGTTGGGTTGCTAAGCACCGCGCCCAAACATTAACCCAGCACGAGGATGAGGGGGCGTGGCTGTCGAGGCCCAGACGTCACAGATTTTTTCGTGGAAATATATACATTTAAGTGGTAAATTATTAAGAAAAATATAATTGAATAATTTTGAACATAAATATTAATGGAAATTCAGCCACATTTCCAGATAAAAAATAACTATAAATGTTTTGGTACTGTGGAGAGAAACACAAAGAAAGCGCTTCTTTGGATGGTGTAATACCGCTGTACTCAGAGGCAGAGGCTTGAAAGTAGCCAATCCAAGAACGCTCTTTATTTCTCCTTGCTGCTAATTGGCTGCTGCCCTTTGACGCAGAGGCAGTCCAGAATTTCCCCCGGAACCTCTCGAGTGTTCTCGTGTTTTTGCATTTTGTTGTTCTTAAAGCCCTGTATTTTTATTACTGTAAATTAAATGAATTTATTACTGTATTTACCTGCTTATACCAAAGAAAA
>JBBJLS010071012.1:0-11428 GCA_037577275.1 Bryconaethiops microstoma | reverse complement strand
CAAAGTCCAGACTTGAATCCAACTGAGATGCTGTGGCATGACCTTAAAATGGCGGTTCATGCTTGGAAACCCTCCAATATGGCTGAATTAAAACAATTCTCCAAAGAAGAGTGGGCCAGGATTCCTCCACAGCGATGTGAAAGATTAATTGCAGTTATTGCTGCTAAGGGTGGAATAACCAATTATTAGGTTTAGGGGGCAATTACTTTTTCACATAGGGCCATGTACATTTGGATAGGTGTTTTTTCCTTAATAAACAAAATCATCAGTTAAAAGCTGCATTTTTTGTTTACTTGGGTTATTTTTGTCTAGTATTCAAACTTGTTTGATAATCTGAAACATTTAAATGTGACAAACACACAAAAAAAATAAGAAATCAGGAAGGGGATAAAGACTTTTTCACAGCCCTGTGTAAGTATATAAGTAAATATAAGAACACTGCAGATACACACACACACACACAAAATGGAGTGACAGGCATTGACAATAAAAGTAGAAATGCACTAGAAAAATTGTACATTTTAAATTGCACAAATAGATTGATGTCAGACGATATTCTAAATTAAAGGGCTTGGATTGCGCAGGGGATGGGCGGTGGAGCTAATATTATGCATTACCTGATGATTCAGAGAACGCTGTTTTTATCTTTTCGTAATCCGACGTGACAGGCTGCTGTTTTGGTTTCAGATTTATCTTCGGTTTATCTTGAAAGAAAGCATTAGTGCCCATCAATTCAAGGATTGTAATTTGTTACATTCAGGCTGAGAAAATAAGGGCTTAAGTGTAATATACTTACATGATATATCTACTGTCGCATTACATAAAAAAATTCCACTTCACATGCCTTCACACACCTATGCCATGTAATGTTCCTACATACTGTTTACTGTAGTTGTATTGAATACGCTGGATCTGTACATTTAACACATGTAAACATGGCAATCATACTCATTTACCGATGACACTGATAAAGTGACAAATATATTAATTTTAATGTTGCAGTAATAACCCAAGCCAGACCTTCCTGGTGTCTGTGTTAATAAGCATAAACATACCATAACAGATCCAACATCTGTTAATAAAAATGGTTTTGGCACAACATCTACAATGAAATTGGTGCAGCCAATTTGACCGATTTACGATGTTCACTTAAATCACTGCTGTTAAAATGTGATTTGGCTCATAAAGTTCTTGATTAATAGCTGATTATTTGAATTGTGTGTGTTAAGGCAAAGAAGATACTAAAATGTCCATAACTGACGGTTGTCAGCAACAAGACACACATCCAGCATAGATTAGTATGCAAGAAAAAAAAGAATAATTCAGGGAGCTAATGCCAGCAGGAGCAAAAAACTCCTTAGTTAGTGGTATTCAAGGGCATCATCCTAAAAGTTCCCAAACTGAGCTAAACAGGACCTTTGAGTGGATTATTGTAATTATACCACAGTTGATGATTTTTACTACTAGATTTTGAAACACTAACACAAACACTGAATAGTTCCAAACTTAAGGATAGGTCAAGTCAAAATGTACAAAAACAAAACTATGGACTTCTTCTTAGCTAACAGCTTGAGAGAACTAGCTACACGTTACATTTGTGTATATGTTTAAATGTCATCAGTAGTTCACAGCAGACTAAAATTACTAAGCAAAACTGAAAAACTAAAGTCCGTATAAACATTAGAGGAAGAGTCACACTCACACATCTCCATAAGTCTCTCCTCATTCACTTTTGGCTAGTTTAACGCCTCCTCAAAGAATGCTGTCGACACCCCATTCATTAATCTTTAGTGACACCCCGCTATGATTTCAACAAAACTGAACAAATACTTAAGAAAGTTCCAAGGTATTTAAAACATCGAACAGCTTCCATAGATTGATACTTAAAAACAGGTACTTGTTCAGGGTCCTGAATGTGTCTGTTTTCTTATTTATCTGGAGAATACTACAAGTAAAATCTTTGAATAAAAACTTCAAAACTGTGGTGTTTATCTATTACTTAATTTTTGTGAAACAAACCCACTAAAACCATATCAACATTTTAAATAAATTAGTAAAATTGCATACTACTACTGAAAAGAGAAGGAACTAATTTTGCAGAATTATTCAAGCAAATGGGTGTAGGAAAGAAACATATTCTTACATGTTCATTTATGCTGCTCTGTGACACAGTATATTTACTGAATCTTTATCTTTTGAACCACTAGAGGTCCTCATATGTACTGATATCAAAGAACTTGGACACAGAGGTTATAATACTACAGCCTACTGCTCGTGTAAAGACATGGCATGTAAAGACAATGTCAGACAAATATAAAATCTATTTTGAAGGGTACACTTTATATTTGTTTCTTAAAATCCAGCGCTTTAATATCCAGTTCAGTGTCTTTCTGTGGAGTATTTTCAGCAGTAATTTCAGTGCAATCAGTGATAATGTGTATGTAGTTCTGATAAGAATGACTAGTCCTCATTCAGACTGTGCAGAATGTCAGTGGCCATGCAGTGCTGTGTGTACCTGTGAGATCAGTGGAATTTCCTGCAGGAGTAGGAACCAGAGACTTTTCTAAACACAAAAGGAGACAGACAGAGACAGAAGCTTACCATCTGGAATTTGTCCAATATAATGTCTCACTACTCTAAACTAAAATATATAACTTCAGCATAATACGAGGCACACCTTCTGAGTACTTGCAAATGAAGTTGTTCTTGGTGTTGCAGTTGATATCGCTCCATTTGAACATATAGTGACCTTGTGGCTTGTGGTACAGCACCACACAGTGCTCATTACCACACGATGGCTCTGTCCAGAGCCAGTTCCTGTAACAGACCATGCAATATCATATACATTAGCTTTGCTTCATATTCCCTTTGCCACTACAATGAGGCAAGAGCTTATCATTTGTGAACTTTAGGACAATGAGACTGTTTCCAGTAGTTACATTTTAAAGGTTTTAGCGTGAGTGTGGAGTATTTGTTCAGTGTAGTGGTGCACATTGGGATTAATTGGTGGATGGGTCAGCATAAGTTGGTGTTTTTATTATGAACTGACAAGAACTAAAGGAAATAAAAGTGTAGTAGTGTAATTTACACTAATTTTGAGATCTAATGAAACTGCACCATTTAAACACCAACATTTTTATGATCACCCAGTGCAGCACATTCATGCCATGCAGTAGTGCATCAGTATTCTTCATTCTAATTCTGTTCAAGACGTCATTAAAGTATTGAAACTTGAACGTATTATTATTATTGTGAATCAAACCAAATTGTGGGCTGACCGCAATGTACACTTCTTTTTTTACCACAGGAAAAAAAAGCCATTTCATGAATATGAAAATATAGACAATGACTTTGCATTGTTTTTTTCTTGGCACACTTGAACAGGTGTAAATCTCAAATATGAAATAATACTGAAATATCAATAGTACACATGTTGATACAATGCCACTGATATAATATCCTTAATGCAAAGAAAGAATTTCACATTGTTCACACTGTTTGCTGTCCTGTGGTGTGTTCACGCGTGACTATAAGGGTAAATAAATTAAAATGAAATTGAATTAAAATTAATTCATGGGAGACTGAAAGTAATCAGGCAGTTTTATAAGCGGGATGATTTACATTGAGCCCTGGGTACTTTTACCTCCATTTCAAGTCTATTCAGTGTATAGTAGGTATATATTTACCAATATAATTTTAATACAGGTCTAACACTCAATGCAGACCTAATAGAGAAAAATTAGGTAAATATAGACTAGACACAAACCCAACCTAATCTAAAGTGTTATTGCACAGAAACATAAACCAGATTGTTGTTAAAAAAATAAAAAATTATTACATACTGCTGGTTGATATATTAGTCGCTGATAATAATATGTTATTATTGGTGTGATATTGAAACTTGAGATTTCCCATTATTGTATATGAGCACATGGATGCCCATCATTCATTCTGCTTCAGAGCCTCTGGCCAAAAATAAGAAGTAGCAGTCTAAACCACACCTGAAGGTGCCCTGGCTTTGATCCAGCCAGTAATACTGTGAAGAGCATTCTCCAGCTCCAGAGCTCTGGTTCCTTTGCAGCCCAATCCAAAAATCACCGTCACTGGCTGGTAAGTTCTGTATAAACCTCTCCATCAGCTTCTGCTCGTTTTCCGTTTCGATGCTGAGCAGGTCTCCATCATCATCCCTGCACGTCCGTCTGGCCTCTTCAAAGCCCACCCTGAACCGGATGTCCTCGTGATGTGAAATCTTATAGCAGGGTTTCTCAGTGCCCCGTCTGCATATCCTCTGACCTACCAGGCAGTCAGAAAAACAACAGTGCACATACAACTGTAGCACACACCAGCATCAACACACACATACATACAACACGAATATCGTTTAAAGTCAACACTTCTGCAAGAAATTCTGATAGCATCTTTGATTTTCAAGTCAGTTCATGGTAGAGAATTAGTCCATTAGTCTGCATTCTGGGCATCTCAGCAGTTCTCGGCAGATGCCCCAGAATACAAACTTTTAAAAAAAGTTTTACTGGACTAATTCTCTGCTACGAACTGACTTACAGTGAAAATCAAAGATGGCATGGGAATTCCTTACAGAAATGTTTAGTGTTTCATTTACAAAGCATGCAAGGCGTCATATCAGTTAGGGCATACTTTAGAACTGTCACTTTTACTGTTTTTAGGGTTTGGTCCTGGACTTACTCTCTGCATTAACACCCAAATTTCAAACATATCTTAGACGACAGGCTGGAACTTTGTGTCTCAAAATAAAGTTTCAAAGCGCTGCCAATAGAATGCTTTAGTGTTCGACCTTATTCTAGCCTTTAAAAATATACTTCCCACGCAGAACCAATCATAACGACACACGATCCCCAACTAAATACATGTTGAGGGACCATAAGAAAGAAGCTAAACAAGTTTTACGCTCAGTCACCTCGCCCAATGTTAGTTTCCAGCTCAAAACCCAAAAACACCCACATTCACATGACAGGCCCGTTAGCCTTTCAGTGAGAGTTAAAAAGCACATCAGCATTTACTCACTGTTGAATCCCTTGAAAGCGCCGCCTGGCTGATAACAAACGGCCCAAACAGTCCCAATTAATTTCATGAAATTCATTTCTACATATTTTCTTCTCCTGCAGAATGCCGTGGGTGCTGCACCGCTGCTGTCCAGTTTTTCTACCCAGAGCACCGTCCTTTGTCCAGTTCTAAAACCGAAACTGTTCAGTTTCTAGTTCGACGGTCCAGACTCCTCGTTCCTGCGTTCCGTTCTACCTTAAATGCCGTAGCATTAGCGCCAGCGCCACAAAGTTTAAGGTGGAAATGCGAAAATCCTGAGTGAGGCTGCAACATGCTAACTGCAACATCTTAACCTACTTCCACTGGACTAGTTTCTCACTTTACCCCCACTCTCCCCCTTTTAAACTTATTTCGCCTGTGCAATGGAAGAGTATAGGTCTTATAGTTCTCGTTTAAGTGTTAAGTGTGGTCTGCTGAGCAGCTGGAAAACAAAATACTTTCAGTCCTACGTCGCCAGCTGGTATAGTTATCTTTACTTCAGACTATTGTTTTATATTATCACAGACTATGTAAAAGATTGTGCTGCTGAGGGCTATTCTTAGTCAAAACAGTTCAGTGGGCTGCCCATCCCAGGAAACTGGAAAGGAAGAAAAGCAATTTTTTCACCAGTATGTTTCCTTTCTATCTTCTGTCCACCCCAACCCATTCCCAGCCATTTTTCAAAAACGTTTCAGCTCAAAGAAATGTGCATAAGGAAGCATTTGAACTTAAATCCAAGAGTGCACAGTGAAAAGACAGTGCTAATTTAAAACTATTAACACCAAAAAGTCAGTAGTTGCTTCTCTGCATTCTTCACTGCTTTCTTGATAGGTTCTTTTCATCAGTGTTGTCAGATGATTCACTCCTGTAATGCTTAATGAGTAATAAATAAAACCCAGTATTGGAGGCCTGAATTTATGGTATGGATTTCCCTGCAGTTGTATCACTTGGTAGTTTTTATTGAGCTAAACCAGATGTGTCAGAGCAGAAAAAAGAAACTTTTATGAGGAACTGGGAAACACTGGGCTATGCTTTCACGCAGGCTCTACAGAAAACAGTGATGAATTATGTGATACAAACATAACGAATCCACATTTTCCTTTGGTTAAAATACCTTACATTGACACTGTGAATGCCGAAATGAGTAAACCAAATGTATTGTTATTCATATAAAAAAAAACCCCACACATTTAAGTTTATGCTGGTCCTGCATAACAGCTCATTAAAACGCAGGACACATATGCTGTAACCATTACTCAAGACCCCCACTCAGTTCTTAAAACACCCAGAGCAGGCCTCTATACCTTAATTATCTTTTTCAGGTGATTTGGGAGCTGAAGCAGAGCAAACACATGGGCTGACGAGTCCAGAGGACTGGTTTGAGACCAATCATGACAGGGTTTCCCAAATCCGGTTCTACAGGATCAGCGTACGACATAGTTTGGTAGTTCCCCTACTCCTCAAAACACTTACTTAACCTGTTAAATAAAAGGTGAGTAGAATCAGGTGTGTTTAAGCAGTGA
Source organism: Bryconaethiops microstoma (assembly GCA_037577275.1). Lineage (NCBI taxonomy): Eukaryota > Metazoa > Chordata > Actinopteri > Characiformes > Alestidae > Bryconaethiops > Bryconaethiops microstoma. Next base: position 4,844 of record JBBJLS010071012.1, on the reverse strand, counting down.
AATTAGCCAACTGTGCTTCAAGGACTGGATATGGGCAGCCCTACTTTATATGTAACATGATGCTTGCCTTAAAAGAGTCTGAATTATAATCTTTTCTAACAAAACCTTGTACATCATGTGGTGCAGAAGGCTCTTTGTGCTAGAACAAACTGTGAACAAACATTCTAGTAGTGGCCTAATGTCAAGTGCAACATTTTGTGGACCTCTGCAACAGAAAATGGGATTGAGAACAAATGTTGTATAGTGTAGTCTAATAAATAGTGACTGACAACAAAACAAGACAGGTGTTTTGTAAAAAAATTACTTGGCAAAGTGTTTTGTGAGGAATTGTTGTATTCATTAAAGAATTTTTTTTACAGGGCACATATCCTACTTTTGTCTCATTTTGTCTTTATTGTAAAAGCCTATCTGTGGTTTTTGTACACAAAAAAATCTGAATAGGTTCCATATTAGGACAGTATGGACTGGTGACTAAACAGTTTGTTTTAAAACTTCATCAAACCACTGTAAATATTTTACATTACATGGACCCTTTAAAAAACAGGGGGCATGTATATACTGTTACAGTTTCAAAATACATGATTCACTCTTTAGCAAACCTCACTGAAAAAACACCTAAAATGCCAGTTTTAATGCAGTGAGCTGCAAGTAAGGACCAGATATTTTCAGAATTTAGATAACCTCACCATTGTCCAGCAGATGACAGCATTTGTCTTCCCTTTGCTTCACTGATTACTGTGCTTTCATTTCTAAAGCTCTAAAAGTGAAATAAAAGCTCCAAAAACGCACTAAAGTAAGCAGACATTGACAGGAAGTGTATAAATACAATATGGCTATATTGTAAAGAGAAATAAAACTCATATGCAACACGAATATGAAGACTGGCTACTAATTCTTGTCATTTAAATTTAAATGTACCAACCAGAAATTCTAATATGTAAGTGTGGTGTATTACCTTTGCTGCTAAAATGACATAGGTAAGCCTTTGCATTCTCAGAATCAGGAGATTGCACAAGTGTGAAATTCTTCTACACTAAACAGTGATAGAATGTATTAAAAATAAATTATATTCATTTATAAATTATATTCATTTACAGCCTACTTTGACCTCTCTTGTATGTGGCCAGAGACTTTTTAGACCAGTCCAGCTTATTGACAATGTGTACACCCAGGTATTTGTAGTCCTGAACAATCTCTACATCCACCCCCCTAATGGACAGGGGTGTGACAGGAGATCGTGATCTTTGCAAGTCCACCACCAGTTCTTTGGTCTTTTGGATGTTGAGCTGCAGCTGATTCAGCTCATACCAGTCCACAAAACTGTCCACAGCCGTGTATTCCAAGTCGTCCCGACACCTGATCCGACTATTGCTGAGAATTCCTGCAGATGGCAGCCCTCCATGTTGTATTGGAAGTCAGATGTATACAGTGTGAAGAGGAACGGTGACAGAACTGTTCCCTGAGGCACTCCAGTACTACACAGCACTCTGTCAGACTTACATCCCTGTAGACGCACATACTGTGGCCTATCAGTCAGGTAGTCTAAAATTAATGCAACTAGGCTAGCAGGAACCTGTATAGCAGACAGCTTGCTCCTCAGCCAGGCTGGCTGAATGATGTTGAAGGCACTGGAGAAGTCGAAGAATGTAATCCTCAGGGATGCACTTGGCTTGTCAAGATGTCTGCAGCCACAGTGTAGCAGGTAGATGATGGCATCATCCATTCCAATCTTGGCCTGGTAGGCAAACTGGAGGACATCTTGTGCTGGCTAACCAAGGTACAGAGGGTGTCCAGGACCAGTTTCTCAAAGACCTTCACAGCATGGGTACTTTCTTGGTTGTAGATCCTCAGTAGTACTCCACATAGCTGGGAGGTACACGGCTTGAGTACTTGTGGGCTTAAGCCATCTGGGCCCAGTACCTTGGGAGGACGGAGTCTGCGTAGTTCTCTCCTCACTTGGTCCTATGGGATGATGATGGATGGTTTATGAGTGTCAGAGTCCTCAGTGGCTGGAGCCTGCCACTTCCGGTTGCGCCGTAGGATGGCTGCATCGACTAGAGCTCCGAGTCATCTCAGCAAAAATGCTATTATTTCTTTTTTACTACTTGCTCTTTCTGTGCATGTGGCTCAATCACACATTCAGTATGACTGACAAACACTTTTGGAGCTACGTTCGTCAGCCAGTTTGGACTTTATGGCAGGTTTTGATATCACCAACGCTGTACTGCCAGGGGTCCTTTGTTTACTTGCACGACGCCGAAGGAAAACAAAGATGGGGAAACGTGCTGAAGTTTTGTGCCGAACCCGACAGAGAAACAACAAGCCTCCCTTGCCTAGCATCCTGCTCGCGAACGTTCAGTCTCTAGACAACAAGCTGGACAAGCTGCATGCACGGATTAAACACCAAAAAGACACCAGGAACTGCTGTGTTTTGGTGTTCACAGAGACATGGTTGGAGCCCAGCTTGCTCGACTGAGCCGTCATGCCGGACGGGTTCACTGTTCACCGGGGAGACAGAACGAAGGACTCGGGTAAGACAAGGAGAGGAGGCGTGTGCTTTATGGTTAACTCTTTGTGGGCCACAGATGTGTGTGCCTTAAAAATGCACTGCTCTCCTACGCTTGACCTTTTTATCTCCCGAGGGAGTTTAGTTCAGTTCTCCTTTCAGCTGTTTACATCCCCCCACATGTTGATAAATCTAGGTTTACTGAGCACGCAGTAACTTGGTTGAACAATGGATGTGGACTTAAGTTAAGCTTTACAGGTTTAAGAAACAGATGTAGACTACTTAAGCACTGTTGTACGTCGCTTTGGATAAGAACGTGCCGAAAATGTAAATGTAAATGTAAATGACTAACTGTCCCCCAGCAAAGTGTCAAGGTAGGTGTGTCTAATAAAGTGGACACTATGTGTGATATGATAAGAAACCTGACTTGAATCGAATTGAACTGAACTGAACTGAAATGAAATGAAATGAACTGAATTGGAATGAACCCAACTCATGGTAACAATTTCTAACATGGGCAGTATAGATATGGTGGCTACAAAACTGAACTGAATTAAATTGATTTGAATTGAACTGAACATACACCTGTAAGAAGCCAAACCATCTATTAGCACATAATAAAGATACATTTTCAGCATGCATGCTAGTATGGACACAATGATGATTATTTTCATTTACTTTTCTGATTTTGGCAGGGCAAAAACAGTGGAAAAACGTGAATGCATTACTCTTTCATAGTGACATGTGGATTATATGTCAAAACAGCAGAAAAACATTCCCCGACCATTTTACAGAAAAAAGACATTCAAGAGGATTTGACTTTAAAAAGCATGTTGATTTTGTGAGAGAACTGAAAATCCCACCTTGAAATGTAATACTGTTTCCACCATTCAAATGTATATGCTTTACTTAAATGTAATCATAACTGTTAAAAAAAATCCTCTACACTGACTTCCTGACTGAAGTTGCTTGAAGTATAGCAAATTACATGTCAAGGCAGACTGCCTTCAACTCATACATGAATTCAGTCTATTTTTATAAGCACATCCTCCTATGTTTATCAGTAAAGAGGTTAGACAGTGTAGAATCAGTGTAATAGAGGTTTTGCCTTTCATTTTGGTTCATTTTCACCATGTTGCTATTGAAATGTACTGTGGTGTGAGTGTTGTGTTTCTCCTGCAGTCATCATATTTCAAGTTTGCATATACTCTTCTGCACATGCTCATATTTCTCTGCCCCGGAATAGAGACTCTCCTCTTTGCTTTTTATCTGTTCATTATCATCTGAAGAAGATTCTGTCAGACTCTGTCTAATGCTGGACACAGCATCTTTGCAAAGAAACCACTTATCTCACACCCATCAGCAATCAAACGAAGTGGAAATATTTAGCACTGCTTTCATAGAACACAATGCAAGAACACTCCTCTCTTCTCTCCTTCTCCTTCCAGAGTTTATGTGTGTGCATGTGTGTGTGTGTGTGTGTGTGTGTGTGTGTGTGTGTGTGTGTGTGTGTGTGTGTGTGTGTGAGCGAGCGAGAGTGTGCATGTCTGCAAATGTGTGTGTTACTGTATTATATGACACAGATAATTCAGTAAAAGCTGCCTCTTACATTAACAAGCTTGTAAAATTGATTTCATTTGTCAATTGCCTGCAGTCTTTTGCACCAAGTTAACTGACAGCCTGTCACTTTACTTTCCAGTCCGTCTGTCAGGGCTGAGACTGAATGCTGAGATCTCATGTAGGTAGAAAAATCAGATATTTTACATCCATCAGGTGCATATATAATGCATTTCTGACCTTGATTGTATATGAACCTTTCAGTACATTTTTAGAACCAAATGTGAGACTGAAGAGTGTTTTTAAAGGTTTAAGAACCTTAAAACATAAATTAAAAGTTCTATGTTAAGTAGTTCTTTTTCTAGTTTCTATTTTTTCTAGTTTCTAGTTTCTAATGTGTATAATCAAATAAAATTTTCATGATAACAATAGTACCTGATTAAAGCTGTTGGCTGCCTGTTTGAAATGTTGTTACTCTATGTTGAGCTGCTATGTTAGGTGAAAGAGGAGAGGTGAGATCCTCCAGATGTGAAACCTATGTTCACTCTCATCAAATAAAATTAACTTCAGCTTTCTTGATGTCAAATGTCTCAAAGTGCTGCAGTAATAAAACAAAACAAAAACACAAATGCTAGCTAAAATTCAATTAATTGTTCAACATTTTTTAGAAGTCTATGTAAGAAACATCTGATATTTTACATGAAATATAAAGTATTTCTTTTACACACTCACTCACACACACACACACACACACACACACACACACACACACATGTTTTTA
>JBBJLS010071011.1:0-11429 GCA_037577275.1 Bryconaethiops microstoma | reverse complement strand
ACGTACAAACACACAAAAACACCAACACTACTGCATGCACACTCGCACACTACTGCACACACACAATACTGCACTTACACACACACATTTACAGTTATGGCATTTATCAGACGCTTTTATCCAAAGCGACTTCCATTCCCTAACTATAGGGGGCAGTCTCACAGGAGCAACTTGGGGTTAAGGGTCTCGCTCAGGAACCCAGTGGTGGTGCTGAAGGTAGGATTCAAGCCCACAACCTCTTGGTCCAGAGGCAAGTATCCTGCCACCACACACACTACTGCACGCACGCACGCGCACACACACTACTGCACGTACACACACACAGACACTACTGCATGCGCACACACACACACACACACTACTGCACTCACACACACACACACACACACTACTGCACACACACACACACACACTGCCGCAAACTGTAAAAACTGAACAGAAAAAAAGTGAAAAGTGGTCTCTTTTTTTTTTTTTATGGCTGTATATATATATATATATATGTGTGTGTAATGTCTGTGTGTGTGTGTGTCTGTGTAATTCAATGTCAAAGTTCATTGATGTAAAAACAGAATGAGTCAGATTAATTTCTTCCGTTCCGTCTGAACCTCAAAAGCTCACTCACTCTTACATTTATCACTTTATCACCAGATAATTAGTGTCCTGTCCATCAGCCCCGTCCTCAGTCAGCACCCAGACACTCTAACTGTCCTCTTAAATCCCTGTAAAGCCTGTAGTGGGGGTCTTTTCTTCTCACCGTCCGACTCCCAACACTTTTATTCCCAGTCAGCGTCTTTAATTGTGTAAGTGATGATGTAAAACTGCACTCAGATTAAGGAAAGTGGGGCGCTCCTTCTGAAAAGGGCCACAGCTTCTAATCTGTGGTTTGGTTTAACATAACCTCTGTCTCAGCAGAACATCAGAGCCCACAGAGCGACATACGACCTCAGAACAGGATTAAAACGACTCCTCCTAGATTCAGCATCATTCCGTGCCTTAGGCTGTTCCTGACAGCGCTATTGAAGCAGGGCTGGGCGCTGGAGTGTGTGTGAATGCGAGCTGTCACAGAAAAGCCAGATTACCCTTAATGCCAGACTTCGGATTGTCCCCTCTGTTCTGGAGGCCCCTCAGAGCTGTGAAAACTAGTGATGGACCAGTGGAGAGATATCCTGACCTTACAGGCAGGGTCGGACTCCGCGTCTGGAGTATTGGGCACACACCAATAAAACAATAGTTTTACAGTCGCGTTAGTTTGTCTTGTTACATGCATGAACGCGGGTGAAATAAGCTGATAATATCGTCAGTGTTACCGCTAGGAGAACGGCCACTTATCACACATGGTGTACATTATTTTTTTAACCACCATTCATCAACATTAACAGTGAGGCAGCAGTTAATGATCTATTATTGGTTGTGGGGAGAGTAGAAGGGAACTTTTGGGGCTTGGCGTTAGAGGAGCTTTTCTGTAGGTATTTATGAACAATATACAGACATGAAAGACATTCACACTTTTTAAAATCTCTCTCTCTCTGTCACACTCGCACACATACAGAATGCCCCTTTTTTCCCCAAATATTCATGAAAGATTCAGCTGCATCATTTTGACTGGGTAAGTTCACTATTTATTGAATACTGCTTTATTGAAAACTACTTTTATTAAATACTACTTTGTTGGTATATTCATTGGAGCGTGAAGATCTCGAGATGAGCTGAGCTGCTGGTTTTCCTCTGAGCCCTGCCCTCAGCGTGTAAACATCAGGTCAGGACTAACCACAGAACTTACCTTCATCCAGGTGGGAGGTCATGAAGACCCTGATGTAGGACGGCCGCAGGGTCTGGATGATGTACTGGCTGAAGCGCTGCAGGTTCTGTTTCTCCAGTTCGTACATCTTGGCTGTTAGTAGATGAACTCCAGTCTGGACTTCCAGCTTCACTTCGCAACCGTATTCCGACGGGACCCGACCTCTGATTGGTCGATAGTCTCAAGCCTTCTGTCTTTCCAAAGCCTTAAGGCAGAACCAGCCAATCACAGTAGAGGAGGCGGGGCTTGTCTGAAAAAGGGTGGAGAACAGCAGAGCTCCCGGAATCGAAAGTAAAACCACACAGAAAAACGAACGAAACTAAAGAGATCTTTAATGCAGCATGTTTACAAGAGGACTTTTCAGAACATCTCAGCCCTCGATCAGGTCAAGGTACTGTTCACTGTCTGATCAGAGTCAGAAACGCAGATCCGACCAGCCGCAACATTAAAATCACCTGCCTCAAACAGTGCAGGTCAAAACAGCTCTGACCCCACCAGGCCTGGACTCCACAGGACCTCTGAGGGTCTGCTGTGGCATCTGGAACAGCAGGAGATCCTTCGATGGTACGCTGGTGGTGCTGAATGCCGAGTGGTCGGAACTTTAAAAACCTTTATCAAGGCTCCTTGTATCTTTAGACTCTTTGTATGACTAAGATAAAAACAGTTTGACAGACACAAAACAGTATTTTTGCATGAGCAAGGAGATTCAAAGTAAAACAGACAGAAATGAAAGGGGTCTCAGGACTTTTGCACAGTACTGTAAATCTGCATATGATTGGTGACCCGTGTGTCATGAAGTATCTCTAGAACAGAGAATTTCACATCAAACCAGTCAGCCAGTTACTCTGATTACGGCTTAACCAGTTCATTAAGGAGGAGTTTGGGAAAATCAGCTGGAATTCCCTTGCAAGTCCACAGTCACAGCATACAATCAAGATCTAATAAGGCCCATGTCAGCGTCAGAAACTGGCGCTGCCTAATGGCCTGTGTAAGCGTATCATCCAGAGATCATCAATCTGATAGAGAGTAGACTGGGTGGGCAGGAACACCCTCTTCCTCCAGCCCCATCATTAACAGCAGCTCGAAAAGTCTTTAATCACTGAGTGCTGGCAGTACTGTGTTACTGGGGAAGTCCTAGCTAACAGGAGGAACGGGACAAGACTAGAGAAGAAAAAATGAAAAGACAACGAAGCAGTCGCATCGGAAACAGCCATTTATTTATTCATTAATTTTTTGCGTATGGAACATTTAATTACTTCTCTGCTTGTGTAGAAGTGGCAGCCGTAAGAACAGCTTTGTTTGTTTCCCTGGCGTAGAGCCAGACAAACTGTGGCGCGTGTGTGTGTGTGTGTGTGTTCACTTTTGGCAAAACAGCAGTCTAGATTCAGCATAAAAGGTGTTACTCCCACTCTCATATACACACAGACACTCGCACACACACACACTTTCTCACACACACACCTACACTGTGCAAGAGGCATGTTTGCCATTAAGGAATAGACACTTGTCACATGTTCCCTGAGTTAAAGGCAGACAACGGAGAACGGAGGCGGTTCATAGCAGTGTGTGAACTGTGTGGTGTGTGTGTGGGGGCGCATGAGTGTGTTTTGTGGCACAGCAGGTCAGCACCATGTCTGAGGCAGAAGTTGTGTCCATTGTAGTCACAGGAACTATAAATACCAAAATAATAACAATAAAAAGTTAATGTTTTCGGTTAACTGGTGTTAGCCTGGTTACTCAGTCCATACACGAAGGAGATTCATTTAAAAAAATCGCAAATGAGGAAAAAAAACAACAAAACAAAACAAGAAAAACTAGCACAAAGAATATACAGAGCAGGCTCACTCATCACTGAGGGTCTGCAGAGTCTGGCGTGAGAGTGAGTGTAAGGTCATGTAATTGCAATTCTAGACAGCAGGTTTGGTCTTCGCCCCTTTTTGAGAATTACGGGTTGTTGTCTTACTTTCTGTTTTGCCCGTTCCTCTCTTTGTATCTGATTGGTCCCTATGAGGACCAGGCCTGTCCTCCAGTTGGTTATTCCCAATGTCTTCATTCCCAGACTCCGCCCCTTGCCCCTCCTCAGGGAGTATGTCCTCCAGCTCCTGCAGAATGGACTCCAGCAGTCGTGTGTCCGATGGTGGGGTTACTGTTGTCATGGAAACATCCTGGCACAAGTTGCTGGACTTGGCACCAGACTGTTCTATGTCTGGGCTACGTTGTGAACAGTCAAAAGAATTGCGGCCCACTACATCCACCACGCAGTGCTCCAGGTTCAGGGCATAGTCTGGAGAGTCCAGGAGGTGCTCGGTGGGGGTGACCGGGCTGTACGACTCCATCGGCGGTCCAGGAACAGATGCTTCAGGAATGGAATCGCATCCTTCAACAGGTCGGGCCAGCGTATTCACGACATTGTCCTGATGATCGCCACAATTAGTAACATCCACTACAGGACTGGGATTGTTATCGGTAACCTCAGGGACATGGAGACGATTGTCAGCAGTGCTGTTAGTAACATCAGTTGTGCAGCACTGATTGACACTGGCAACTTTAGTAACACACTGCTGATCATCAGTGGCGTTGTTAACATGGTGCAGGTCAACATTAGTGCTGCTGGTAATCTTGTTGACACTGTGTTGATCTTCAGTGGTTCTATGGGAAACCTTGGTACCATGGTGCTGATTCTCAGGTGTTCTGTGGGTAACCATGTTAGCATGGTGCTGATCTTTAGTGGTTCTGTGGGAAACCTTTGTACCATGGTGCTGATCCTCAGGGGTTCTGCTGTTAGCTTCTGTGGCATGTTGCTGATCGTCAAGCGGGCCGATGGTAGCCTTGATAGCCTTGGAATGATTCCTGCTTTTGGATGCCTCTATAACATGCTGCTTATAGTCAGCGGTCCTGTTTATAACACAGTCCTGGCTGCCACTGGTGTCACTGTCACTTTCTATAGTGATGACAACAGGTGAGCTTTGCTCTTTTGCTTCTCTCCGACTCCTCTTTTTGTGCCTTTTTCTTTTTCGTCGGTGTGTGTGTGAAGCCGTGTCAGCGGCCCGTCTCTCAAAGATGATCTCCACGCTAGGGCTCCGGCTGTGTTCACGTTCTGCTTTGCGATGCCTCTTAGCTGAGCTGTTGTGCGTTTCATGGTGTTCCCGATCTCCGCTGGATTTCTGGCTGCTCTGTCGTTGCGCTGCTCTCTCCAAATGGCGAGTTTTGTACTTGCGTTTGCCGGCAGGTTTCTCAGGGCAGGGCCGGCCCTGGCGCGAGTCCACACTGCTGCTGCTAGTGCTACTGCTGCTGCTGTTGCTGCTGCTGCTGGAGCGACTGCCCACGTGAAGCCGGTGTTCTTGGCAGGTATGGCGACGCCGTGAATCCCGACAGCGATTGCGAGAATCTCGAACGGGAGATCGACTCCTTTCCCTCTCCTTCTCTCTCCTCTTCTTCCTGGCCTTCTTCTGCTCGATGCCATTTCCAGGTGAGTCCCAGTAGACAGAGGACTGTGGCGACCGCTCTTGTGCGGAAGCTGAGCGTTTGCGCTTGAGTTCTTTGCCGCTCCTCTTGGGGCGTGAACCGGACTGTGGTCGTTCCCAGCTGGGAGATCCAGAGGACTCAGAGCTGTCATTTTCAAGTGAAACAGTGGGGCTTTGCATTGATAACTGGTGACTCCACCTCTGCAAGTCGTGATGCCTCAGTCGCTCTTGATTCCTGGAAGTAGAACCAGAGTGCCTGAGGGATCTGCTGCGTTCAGAGCGCCCGCTTAGCACTGAACTATCACTGTCTGAACATGAGCGATGTCTGACACCACGGCGTTGAGTGGGTTTTCTCCTTCCAAGACTGGAGGGTCTCCCTGTGTCTTTCTCCCCACTGTGCGATCGATGCAAGTGTGCAGGCTGAGGGCTTACTCCGTCCACATGTAAACCAGGACTGTGTGAGGCAGATGGGTAAGGGCAGGAGGAAGGGCTTAGGGGTCTCAGGTATGAATTGGGAGAGACTGGAGCCTTTGCCTGGGATGATGAGGCCTCTGCTTTTGGTACTGTGGCTGCCCCAGTGTCTGCAGCAACTGCCTCCTGTTCCTCCTCTGAAGAGTCGGAGGAGAGTTGCACAAGCTCCGGAGTCCGCTCAGCCATGGGCTTCACGTAACCCACGATCATACACTCTTCTTCCTCATCCTCTTGGGGTCCAACTTCTCCACTTACACTACCCACCTCATCCGCCTGGCCCACGTCAACTTCAGGCTCCACCACTTCCACCTGAGACTGGCTGGGAGACTGCAGGAGCGTGGAATAGGACGGACCAGGAGTCTCATCGTCCCAGGCTGACTGGCTGAGTGAACTCTCAGCACCTGTTACCACAGGAACAGGTGGTACACGCTCCTGTGGGATGTCTTCAGTAATGTCTATTTCCTCACTGTCTTCATCCTACAAAAAGAATGAATGAGCCAGAATAAATTATGTTTTAACTATCTACGTAGTTCACATGGTATAGACAGTACATACTTAAACTGTACCGTATAATTAAACTACAATCACGTTTTTGTTTTAAAATGTTACTGTACTACATTTCAACCCAAAAGGCCACTTTAGCCATAATTTAACCGGTTAGAAAAATACTCATTAGGGACGATACCAAAGCAGCATCAGTAGATAAATATATACATAATCAGATTTTATATCAGAAATTTATATTTCAAATCATTATTAAATGGTGCGTTTTTGTTGTCCTGCAGGCACACAATATTTAGATAACAGTGGACCACTAAATCGGCATATAACAAATATAATCCAAGTGAACTGAATCAAATAAAAAAAAAAATTGCTGCACCAAATTAATTCTGCAGTGCTATGTGTGCATACATGCTAACATCAGTGTTTCTGCTTTGTCTGCAATAATAAGTAAATACACCTGCTTATCACTTCACACTCATTTGAACTGCAGACCATAATTTGAAACAAGATATTTTAAAAAAACAAGCTACATAACAAAAGTAGATGCATCAGGATAGATACAAGAGGTATAAAATTGTTATAATTGCAAAGCAAAAATGTGACCTGTTCATCATGCCCATGTGATAATGCGTTGTGAAAGATGAGTGTTTTTAAATTATGATATCTGATGTAACTGCAGTTTTCTGGTTGTTCTACTAGTTTTTGAAATACTGGCATCATTCTAATGCCAAAATATCTGTTAATATCCAGTGTAGTGCATGTGTATTCAGATTGTTGACTCAGAGTTCTGAATGCACATAAATGTCTAGTCCCTGGTTACCCAAGTACATTTCAGTGAGCTACCTCACTTTTTACTGTACTATCTCACTTTATATACTTCTCATATAACACTCTGGACATTTAACAGCACCTGCACTTTACTTCACCTCTGTTTACTGCCACCACAGGCAACCTTACGTCCTGTCACACCAACACAATGTGGTTCCATGCTGCTAACTGTTTGATGTGCAATAATAATATATGATTCAGGGCAACAATATATGCTCCTTGGCAATTCACATCCCATTCACACTACTATCACATTGCTATACCGTCTATTATATTGTTTCTGTCATTCCTTGCACTTCGTTCAATGCTGCCAAGTGCCTCCTATGCAATAATCATACTAATGATGCAACACTAGTTGTTCTGGAAGGTTTACATCCTGTTCATTCTATATTGTTACATACACTAGGACTATAACTGTCTATTTATCGTGTTGTCTATTGTCTCTGTTGCAACTTGCACTCTGTTGCTATGTGTTCTCTGAGGTCCGTGGAAAATGTCTCACCTCACTATGTACGTTCACAGCTGCTGATGACAATAAAGTAGATTTGATCCATGAACCTTTGTTTGACTGGTAACTTTTGTTAATAAACTTAAACATGAATACTCATTTTACTTTTCAGTTCTAGCGTTTTTTAAATTTTGCTAAAAATGTCTCAAAAAATATTGAATCGTTAAAGCAGTCTTCAATCAAACTGATTCAGGGGAAGAATCTTTAGATACTTAAGTGATTTTTTACCAGTGTCCAGTTCTCATAAGCAGATACGCACAAAAAAATATCGACTATCACAGTTAACTCAGAATTCCTGGCACAGCCCTCATCTCTTTTAAAATCAAAATCTGATGATTCATCAACACGGATGCTCTGATCAGACACTAGAAAAAGTAGGTTATTTTCAAACTGGTTTTGCAGCTAACAACTATGATATTAATGAAACCACTATTCATTCTGCAGTTTCCTCTTGCAAAAATAAAACAACAATCAAGACAGTTTGAAATAACGAAGTCAGACCTCTGAGATGGCAATGATGGAGGAGTTTGAGCTGCTGTCCTCCTCGTAGCTGGGGGCCGGACACTCGTAGACGGCCTGCTGGTCGTAGACCTCGATGGAGAGTGTGGAGCGTGCAAAGCTGACCATCTCATGCAGGAAGTGGTCGGTGCGCGCCAGAAGGAAGGGGCGGAGCTCATCACGGATGGCCGCGTCATCCATGTCATAGTGCGTGATGCGGGACATGATGATGTGCTGCACGATGCTGACCAATGAGCCGTGGGAACCATAAAGCACCGTCAGTTCCCGCTGGAGCCACGGCAGCAGCCGCCGCAGGCAGGCCGGGTTACGCCGCAGGTGAGCGGCTGAGACATCTCGCTGCCGGCTGCTGTCCCAGCCGCCACTGCGCACCCGCACGCCAGTCCGGTAGAGTGCCCGGCGGAAGGCTACGACATCTTGGTCTCGCAGCCGCCGGAGGCTGATCTCTTCAACTCGCGAGCGCCGGCGCTCTGTCAGACGAAGCATCATGCGGTGGACGCCTTGTTCCTGGTCCTCAGACTCTTGCATGCCTGCTGTCAAACTCTCCAACCTCACATGATGGGGTGATGGGGCGGAAGGAGTGGGGTTTTGGTGCCTCCGATTTCGCCTCTCCACGCCTCTCGCCGCCCTGGGCCGACGGACTCGACCTGAGGCGGTGGCACCATCCGCCTGCCCAGCCGGGGGCGCTGCTGGGCCGTTCTCCACAGGCGCCAGTACAAACTCCTTGAAGTCGTTCTCAGCCTTGACAGAGTGGAAGATAGAACGGAATGGCTGCTTGCACAGAGGACACTCTGCCTTGTTTTTGGACCACTCGTGGATACAGCGGAAGCAGAAGCGGTGCAGGCAGCGGTCCAGGGACGCCACATTGTTGAAGCGGTCCAGGCAGATTGGGCACTTGGAGTCCGGTGACGTCTCGGCCAGGAGACGCCGTGAGGACTTCGACCCACTTTCCTTTTTTCTCACGCGCAGTTTCATCTTTGTAGGCGTCATCATCTTCGACACAACACAAAGTTTAAATTACAAACATTTCACACACACTTTATCTTATACAGAAAAAGGCACTTCTAATAAACCTTACACATCTGACTGAAGGGGAAAGTTTAACTGAGTGTTAACGCACAAAAATGTTTACAGAGCGGGATTCCAAGGACTGGCACTGAGAAGTGCAGTCAGACAATCTTGATTAAGTTTGTAAACATAACTATAGAGATGTCACCCATCTGATACCAGTCACTGAGCTGATATCAGCAGAATTCGGATGTGATATCAGTAAGCTGCACAATATATCATCTGTTGATCGTTTTCGCAATATCAGTCTTTACAAAACTGATATCGCAAAAAGCTGCAATATGTAAACGACCCAGGGTGACCAATCACAGCTCCAGGTAATCCTACAAAAGTCTAATTTTTAACAATTATGTATCAGTAAAATCACAACACTCACGTGTTCCCCATATTGTGCAGCTCTAGAGATCAATGAAATGGAAAAAAAACTCACTAGACTGTAAAATGACAATGACAAAACCAACTCATAAGGTTTCAGCATCGATGTTGGAAACGAAAATGTCGTACTGAGCCATCTCTAAAGGGTTATATTTCAGGATACATCTACAAACCAACATTACCAGTTTTAGTAATCACTAATAACACATTTTGTGTTCAGATGACCTGTAAAGGACCTAAACAGCCTATTGACCACTGATGCACATCAGTTTAGCTGTGTAAGATTCTTTTCCATCATTATAGCCAAAAATGGAGCGGTTTCAGCACTAATATTCACGAGTAAAATGCAGAATGGGACTCCGAAGGGAGGTTCTGCTGTGACACGTTTCAGAACCAGAGAACCCAACATGATGACACATTTAAACATCGAACCTAAAATACAACGTTTCTTCTGGTTTATTTCGATTATTCATCCCACACTCGGTGGCCCAATCATCATCCAGCAAACACAAACACTAATATTCGACAAATATTATAACAACTTTGTTCTAGAGGACATAAAGCACACCCTTACCGTCAGAGCTAGCCTGCGTGCTAACACCTCTGTGTCACAGATCCGGAATAAAACCTCAAAACTGCCCCAGACTCGCCCCCCGCGGCCCTGCAGCCCTCCCCCGGACCGCAGCGGGACCCTCCCCGGGGCTACCGGGCAGAACCGGGCCCAGAACCCGCATTAAATAGAGAAAACAGAACCAAAACACACAGAACCTCAAAACCTCAGAACCACAGACCGAGACTCACAGAAATACACACAGAGCCCCCTGCAGCAAGGGAGGGGAAAACTCTCGACAGGATAAAAGATAAAAGTGTCTTCAAAACCAACCATTTGTGGAGGTTATTCGCAGTGTTTGATAGTTCAAAGACAATATGCCCAATTTTTCCACTCTAAAAACTCTGATTTTTTACAAACGGTTTAATTTGACTGAGATTAAACTGTTCTGAGATCAGGCGCCGCTGAGAGCTAGGCTGCAGTTTCCGCCGTGTCCGCTGGAGGCGCTGCCCGTTTGTTTACAGTTGTCCCGAGAAGCTCGAACAGTTTAGCTTTGTGTTGTTTCGGCAGCTTTAAAACCACTTTAAACTTCTAAAAGGTGTTAATAAAACAGATCCACACAGGTATGATGTATGTCAGCCAGCGCTGCTTGGACAGAATATTCTCAGTTGTGAGTATTTTTCCAGTTTTCATATTGTTTCTTTGACTGCAGCTGTTTGGCCTGCTGGCATTGCGGCTAACGATCATTAAACTTCTTATTTTCAGACTGGACACTCACTAAACCTGCTCACTACAAGGCCAGAAGTTTGTAAACACCTGTTTTTTAATGTTTCAGCCCGGCATTCTCCTGTGACTAAACGCTCTTGTTGCAGTATTGTTGTCTATTTAAAAAGTTTTGTCTTTTTATTTTGTATTGTCTTTTTATGTTGTTGCACTGAGATTGACAATACAAAAGAATTTCCCTCGGGATAAAAAGGCCCATCCCTGTCTTATCTTATCTTATCTTAAATATCAGAAACTGTGTCTGTGAAACATGTTTTTAACTGGTTTGGTCGAATTTCTCTGACCTGGCTCATGTAGTTTAGAAGTTACACTGGCTTGAACTTTAATGAGATTTGTTGTTTCAGATGTCTGTATCTTTGCTGCAATAACTAACACCTGGAGACCTGAAAAACTGGAAACACGCGTCTTTAGTCTGATTCCAAATATGTATTTATTTAGTATGAAGCATGTGCCCAATTTAAGATAAATTCAAAACATGTCTTCCTATACATCCCGTCTCAACAGCTCCTTCTTCCCCACTGCCATCAGACTCCTTAACAGACGATGTTAACACTAATTTTGCAC
>JBBJLS010071010.1:0-11429 GCA_037577275.1 Bryconaethiops microstoma | reverse complement strand
AGTTTATTCTGATGTTCACTTGTGTTTTTGCTGGCAGAAAGAAACCCACTGCTGATATAAACAGATTCAAACAATTTTCAGAGATGCCTAAAACTTTTGCACAGTACTATATATACACATTTGCATATATAATATAATTACTAAGCACTTCAAATCTCAGATTCAGTTCCTAGATTACATTCTAAGAGGATTAATGAGATTTTATTAGGTTATCATGGGTGGTGGTGGAGGGGTTACTTTCTGTAAGCTACAATAAAAAACACCCTCACAGGACTGTTCATATTTTAGCGAGTCCAAGTCTCAATTTTGTAAACAGGACAGTTTTTAGATCAGTCTTTCCCTGAATGTGGCCCACAGGCCATAGCTGACCATGAGGATGTGTGAAAGTTACCCCACCCCAGTCAAAAAGCCCTGCTCGCACAATGAGACAGCAAACATGTTTTTTTTTTACTGTATATAACTTACACTAAAGTACGTTCTGATTTTTCTCTTCTAGTGTTTTTTTTAAATGAGTGACTTCTGTGTTTGGGTGGGTCACTTGCTGTCCATCATCTTGGCAAATGCAGATATTGTCCTATCAAAACCACGGACTGCTTTCTTTTTGTCCAATAGGACGGTAGGATAGAGATATTGCAAAGCCAATCTCAAATTCTCTCTCTCTCCCTCTCCCCATCTCTGTTCGTTCACTGAGAGCAGTGATTTCCCCTCCAGCAAAGGACAGGCGTCGCCCTCCCCCACACGCCCCACCCAACTGACCACCATGGCCTTACTGACCACTCAAATTCAAGTCTTACAGCCCACTGCTGCCTTTACTCTCATCTTCCCAGCTCTCGGTAGTAAACAGCCTTGGTACTGACTTTTCACGGCTGAACTAGCATCATCATTTATTTAACGGTCTTGCTGTGTCTGTGTGTGTGTGTGTGTGTGTGTGTCCAGGCCCAGAGGAACGAGAGGGAGTCGATCAGGCAGAAGCTGGCCCTCGGCAGTTTCTATGACGACGGCCCCGCTTTCTTCACCGGCTGCAGCAAGGGTGGCAAAAACTGCCTGTCCTCACGGTGGGTGGAAGTGCGCCCGTGTACGTCTCGTGTGTTGACGCGTACACTCGCACATGCTGTGCTTCTCTGTATTCTCTGTATGTCCATAATTCATAAACATGCCTCTATTTTACTGTAAAGGGGGCATTTTGGCTAAAATACTGCAGTGGCCACTACTTCTGCTGTACCAGACTCACAGGAGACCTGAAAAACATCTTTAGGGTAAAGGGGTGAGAAGAAATGAGCAAATGTAATTAAGCCATGCTGCTCTAATGTTGGACTGGTACAGCATAAGAACCATCCACCACTTTAAACTTACCTTAAAGCCTTACCTTTATAGGTGAATAGATCCAGTCTGTTGCTGATCTGTTGCTGCAGGTCCCGACTCTACAACATTCAACAGATCAATAAAATAAAAGAATAAAATAAAAGTGTAAAATAGTATTATTGTAGTAAAATATATTGTAAAATAATAAGATGCATAGTAGACCGTGTTTAACATTTGCAAGTATTTACCAAAGTCTGTAGTGTAAGAGAGTACAGTTGTGTACATGTACATGTATATATACATTCAGATGTATGTACAGAAGGTAAGTTTAAAGCAAATGTAGTATTAGAGTGAGTGAAGAAGGAATCAAGTTCAAAATAAAGTGCCCATTGTTTTTGTTCAAGGTGGGTTTTTTTGGGGGTTTTTTTTCATTATTGTTTACAAAAATATACAAACAGTACACTACCCACCCATCCCTCCCAGGTTTTTGTACAATTAACATAATATCAAGTACAGATTCAGGGAATAATATTTGTATAATGGTAACATTTTTGTCTTATTTTTCTGAACAAAAATAAGAAAATAATAAAAATAAATAAACACACATTGTCATATATTACAGGGTTCCATCCTTTTAACAACATCCAAAAGCGGCTGCCAGGTACTATAAAACTTCAAAGAACGCCCTTTTATACTGTACCGAATTTTCTCCAATGTCAAATAGTGCATCACATCTCTAACCCAGTGTCTGAAAGTTGGAGGAGTGCTTTCCTTCCATTTTAACAACACCAGTCTTCTTGCTATGAGAGTCGCAAATGCAAAAACATCCCTCAAATAATGACTATGGGAAAGATCTTGAGGAATAACACCAAAAATTGCAGTAACACCAGAATGTTCTAGAGGAGTTTGTAAAACCTCTGATAGCACTGAAAATATTGACTGCCAGAAATTGTTAAGCGAGGGACTAGCTAAAACATATGCACAAGTGTGGCTGGTGTTTGTTTACATCGATCACAGTCAGGGGAGATATTCAACGTGAATTTTGCTAATTTAGCTTTAGACCAGTGTAACCGGTGAAACACCTTGAACTGAATGACTTTGTGTTTCAGGCAGATTGAGAAAGTCCTTTTTATAGCCCTACCCCTTATCTCCGACAGACAGTACCCCGTCTAAGTCTTCCTCCCATTGATCCTGTAGGGCAGTCAGAGGTTTCAAATTTTGGGAATTTAGCAATGTGTAGATAGACCCAATTAGCCCATCTGAACAAGGGGTTAACTGGTATCTAAAAGAGAGTTAGGTGGCCGCGAGGGAAAATCGGTGAGGCAGGAGGAAATCCAACTCCGAAGTTGTAGAAACTTAAAGAAGTATGATTGTGGGATATCACATTTCAATCTTAGTTGATCAAAAGAGATGAACACATTATCAATAAATAAGTCATTCAACACCATGATTCCAAACCTAGCCCAGATGTGAAAAGCTTCATCAGTCAATATTGGCACAGCCATAGGGTTCTTTAATAATGGGGTATATATAGAGGGATCATGGAGTGAAAACAATCTTCTGAATTGAGCCCAAATCTTAAGGGAGTGTTTAATAACTGGGTTTGATGTATATCTAGTAACGGGATTGGGCAGTGAGATTTTAGAACTAAGTAGAGCATACAGGGACGTGAGACACGGTCGGTTTTCTAGGCCCAGCCATGCAGGTGCCATGCTATCTTTGAGGGACTCCTTCCAGTGCAACACAATTCTTATATTGGCAGCCCAATAGTAGTGTTGAAAGTTGGGCAGTGAAAGACCTCCATATTGGCGGTGCTTTTGCAGTCTGTCCTTACCTATGCGAGGATTATTCCTATGCCAAATAAAACTAGAAATCAACTTATCTAATGTTAAGAAGAAAGCTTTCGTTAAATAGACAGGAATACACTGAAATAGGTATAAAAATTTTAGGTAGGACATTCATCTGAATTATATTTATTAATCCACCTAATGACATTGGCAGGTAATCCCATCGGTCTTGTTTCAGACTAAGCATTAATGGGGAAAAGTTGGTTTTGAAGTCAATCTTTGAAGTCACATGTGATCCAAATACCTAAATATTTGAATTTATGTGATGTTATTTTAAATGGGAATGAATGAAAATTCATATTTGTCGATGTGGGGTTTACTGGCATAAGTTCACTTTATTGTAAATTAATCTTATATCCTGATATTTTACCAAAATCAGACAGGAGGCTGAGAATTTTTGGCAAACTACTTATAGGGTCAGATACAAATAACAGCATGTCATCAGCATATAGAGAAATTTTTTGTTCAGTCTCCCCTCTCAGTACTATTTTACAGTGGCCTCCCTGCACAAGGCAATTGCTAGAGGTTCAATGGCTAAAGCAAACAGAAGAGGGGATAGTGGACATCCTTGTCTGGTGCCACGGCCAAGTAGGAAGTAAGAGGACAGATCTGAATTGGTATGAACTGCTGCAAGTGGAGAGGAGTAGAGTAGTCTTATCCAAGCTATAATTCCAGAGCCAAAGCCAAATTGTCTGAGAGAGTAGAAGAGGTAGTCCCACTCCACCCGATCAAATGCCTTCTCTGCATCAAGAGAGATTAGTACCTCTGGAGTTTCAGGTGGGGAGGTGTCATATAAAATATTATATGGGCGCCTTAAATTTAAGTATAAGTACCGATTTTTAATAAAGTCCGTCTGATCGCTTGATATAATGATAGGAAAGACCTTTTCTACTCGTCGGGCTATCATTTCAGACAAAATTTTAGCGTCCACATTCAGTAAAGAAATCGGCCGATACGAACTTGTCAAGCCTGGGGACAGTGACAGCGGGTGGCCACTAGAGGCCACCCTTGTTTATGTTCATATTTTTGGGTTTGTGTTTGGGGTTTGTATTGTGTTAAGACTTTTGTTATGACAGCTGAGCACCGCCGGCCAGGAATTAGTAGATTAGGAGTTGCAGCTGGGCGGGGTGCTCAGAGTAATGAGATTTGTGTTTATATTGGTTTTCGTTTTAGTTGAGTTTGTATTTAGGTTGCTTGGGGACCGACAGTGGGGGTCAGTCCACCGTCCTACTTACTCCATCTAACTCACTTGTGTTTCGTTTGGTGGTGTTTCTAAATAAAGAAAAAGAAATGGATTTCTGCCTCCGCGTCTGCTCTCACTCGGAGAAGAAGAGGGGGAAATGTAACAGAACGACATTCTAAAGGGGGTTTATCTCTTTTAAGTATAAGGGATATAACCGCCTCACGCATAGTTGGATGCAAAGAGCCAACCTTTAAGAATTCGACATATACAGAGAGAAGTATAGAAGTCTTTTCTCTGCACAAAAATTTTACAAATCTTTCATCAGAAACCAACGCTGTATTAAAACGCCAAGGTCAGTAGATGTGGTGTGATATAGGGACACATAAATTCATAGTCATAGGTGCGTGGTCTGAAATGACTATGGCCTGATAGTCACACTTATTGTCAAAAGAGTTTATTATCAATTTTAAAATAATCTATCCGTGAATATGATGTATGAGCTGAGGAGAAGAATGAATAATCTCTAGATGTAGGGTTTCTGAACTGCCAAATATCCACCATACCATATGTTCTGAGGAATGAGCAAATGGCCACCGCTGCTTTAGATATTGGTATAGACTTGGATGAGCTACGATCCAGAGTCGGTGACAGCACACAGTTCATATCCCCATCCATAATAAGATGATACTTATCTAAGTTAAGAAGCCGTGTGAATATTTTTGTAAAAAAGGCGCTATCATCCCACTTTGAACCATATATATTAGCTAAGATTACTGGGGTGTTGAACAGTCTAACTGCCACAATAATATATCACCCATTGCTATCTGCCTCCACTGTTGAAGCAATAAATGGAATGTTTTTGTTGATAATAATAGCTGTTCTTCTGGATTTGTGATTCAGATTAGAGTGGTACACCTGACCTACCCATCTCCTTTTGAGCGGTACATGATTAGAATTACGTAAGTGCGTCTCCTGAAGGAAAGCTATACCTACCTTACGTTTTTTTCAAATGTGTGAAAACCTTTTTATGCTTGATAGGGTGATTTAACGACTTCACATTCCAGCTTACAAAAGTAACTGGACAGCCACTATGTTGAGGTGTGTTAGTCATAATTTACAGTCTAGAAAGTGAATAAATCAATGATTATTAAACCTTTTGTAGGAGTCCAACCTAATGGATTAGAAAGTGGAAAAGTCAACATTTGGTACAAAAGCCTTCCACCCCCAAACACCTACCCAAACTAGGTGAACCTGAAACCCCTCGTAACCTACTCCACACATTACTGTGCTTGAAAGGAGAAACGCTAGCCTACACAACGAGCTCCGCACTGAACAATTTAAAAATATATACATGAAGCGCTGTAACAAGTATAACAACATAAAATATAGTCACCCCAAGACTGGTATTTTAAACAAAAATATACTTAAAATAATATTGGAATCTGCTGAATCATTATGTTAAGTTTTGAAAAATAACCATTCATGTAAAAAAGAAAGAAAGGAAAAAAAAAAGAAAAAAAAAAGAGAAAAGGAACAGATGCTTAAGTGAAATACAGTAGGCTACTTTCTCCAGCAAACAAACAGGCTAAGAATGTTCCAGGTCTTGGTTGACCAGCATAATATCAAAGTTAGATGTAGTAGTAACCATTATCACATATTATTTTTCAATAATATTAGACTTCACATACGCCATCGCCTTGTCAGGGAGTTGAAAGATACTCTCGGTGCTGTTATGTGTGATGCAGAGTTTCGCCGGGTGGGAGATGCCATACCTGACGCCATCACGGTCACGGAGACATTTTTTAACCTTGCTGAACGCTGCCCACGCCACACTAGGAGAGAAGTCGGGGAAGATGAAGACCTGGCCTTGGTGTTTGAGATGGCTGAGTTCCTTAAACTGCCGAAGCACATTAACACAGTCTTGATTAGTAGTCAGGTTTCGCCACTATCACTCGGGGTCTAGCATCCTGTCTATTAGGCTGAAGTCCTCTGTGCGACCTGTCGATCAGAATATCCTTTTCCAAGCCCAGAACTTCTTTAGAAATGCGGAGACCGCATTTTGGGCTATAAAAAGAATAATAAAAGCTAAATGACATTTCCGAAGTGAAGCCTGCAAAGTGTGTGAAGTGCAATAGTGTGGTTGCAATAAAACCAGTGTTTACAGACACCCAAACATTGGTTTTATTGCTAAAAAGTTTGTGTTAAAAAAGTTTGCTCACTGGGGGGTGTTAACTTGTTTCTTACCAAGCCATTTATGGTTAAGGACTGTTGAAAACGGGTGGCGCAAATCTCTCTTGCCCAAAACCAGGTAGGAAAGACACACATAGCCGCATTCACAGACTGTTTTTTTTTTTTTAATTAAACCACAACACATGTCTTTTTTTAATAACTGACCTGAGCTTTAGTGTCTTGAAGTCTGTTTATGAGACTGCTGTGTGTTTTGCTCTGTAGCCGTGATGTAACAGACTCTTTCTTCGATAAACACTTTTAAGGTGACTCACCACTCCACTCTCTCTCTCCATACATTACAGAGGTAACTTGGTGTTTGGTGTTTGATGTTTGGTTTTTGGCAACAGGTCTGGGGAGAAAACTACCACTCTTACCACCTGTTACAGCCTGATCCCAGATCAGATCAGAACAAGCACCAGTGCCAATTCCTGCTCTGCAGGTCACACTAACGCTGCTGATCCAGATCCAGAAAGAAAATAATCACATACCCCATACACACCGAAAACCTACACACGCAAGAAAAAATCTCTTTTTTGCTAAAGGTGTCAGCAAGTCTGAGTGGAGCTGTGTGAAGGTCGGACACGGTGAACAAATCAGACCTGAAACATTCAGAAATCCCTCAGAGCGAACAGAAAAACAACCCATTGACAAACATGCTGTGTATGTGTGTGTGTGTCCCAGTGGGTGAAGAAAAACAAGGCAATTAGCATTTAGCTGTTTTTGCTGCCGCGTGCAAATGAAATACTTTCTCCCATTTTTCCTGTAAACAGATGATCTAATTGAAGCCCTCGAAGCATCTATTCACCGACTTAACCTCAATCACAGAAAAAAGACCAGACTCTGATAACCAAGAGCTTTCAGCCCCTGCACTGTAATCTCCTCCTCCAGGGACCCTCGGCTGCTCATCCAGCTCTTCATTAAGGTGGATCAGATTCGTGTGTGTGGCTTAGGACACAGTATGACTTGCTGCAAGCTGTAAAAATGAACGGACCATCTTCATTGAGGTTACTCAGGCGGTTTTAGGACACATTATGACTTTATAACAATCACATTATCACTGTGAGCTGTAAAAATGTACTGTGGAGCCGAACGGTGTGATGCCTTTTTAAACAATAAGGTCTGTTTCACAAACTGCATCGGCAGGAGCGCCGATTCGGAGTCATAAATATCGAGGAATCTGATCCCAAATCAGTCCAAATGTGTGAATAGCTGCCCTGGTGTCCTCTGAAACGGCCGCCTGTAGCACTGAAGTTCTGTTCATTTTTTCTAAACCACATCCACAAGACTGGTCTACCTTAAGTTATACTGTGTCCTCAACCATGTCCACTATTCTATTCTGATCCACCTTAGTGCAAAGCTGGATCTGGTTTGAGGGTCCACTGTAAAAGGTCTGGGTGACTATTGACTTCTAGTGTGCTCCAGTTGTGAACTAAAGAAGCAGAAACACGGCTCATCTGGGAGTTTTTGCCGAACTGTTTTTTTAAACACAATAAAAGACTGATAAATGAGGTGAACAGCAGTGTTTGTTCACCTCACAGACACGTTTATTTACCTTAGTGAGTTAAAAGGCTTTTTACCTTCACCTTATTTCTACACTCTCTGCTTAACGAGCTGAAATGGGGCTTTAATTATCACCCTCCCCCCCAAACACCAGGCCTGATTACTTCCTGTCCCACATTTTCTGTGTGGTCTGAGAAGGTTCTGGTCGTTCCTCTCTGTGTGATCTGAGAGGATTCCGGAGGAGGATTAACTCCACCTCTGGTAGAATCTACTAGCAGCTCTTCATTGTAAGTCTGGGTTTACTGGTGTGAGGGTTGTGTTTTCTTCTGGACTATAAAACACTCGTGAATGTAAATGTAAATATAAATGTAAATGCAAATGTGAATGAAAATGTGAAAGTAAATATAAATGAGAAAGTGCTGGCTGTTGCTGTGGTTATGTCTGTTTGATCAGGAGAAAATTGACAAAGAAAATAGGTTTTATGGCCTGAATCTGTAATGATGGAAAAGCTTTTTGCGACTCTGGTTTTCAAACTTTACCTTAGAACAGAGTGCTATTAACACACACACACAGAGACACACATACACACACACACAACCACCTACACACACACACACACACATTCAGATTTTTTCTTCTTCTTCTTCTTATTTTACATTTCAATATGCATGACAAAGGGCACCTGGAACAGCTGTTCCATCCTGTTTCAGGATTTCTGCAGTCTTTCTGTTTATTTAGGTTCAGACAAGAATAACTCAAAAACATCACAAAAAATGGTAGAAAAGGGAAGAAAATCATGCCAAACATGTAATTTTGTTTTTCTTAATGAAAATAAAGAGTAATTTATCTTGTTGCAGTGTCTGTGTGTAAAGATGTGTGTATATGTGTGTATAGATGTGTGTGTGTGTGTGTGTGATGACGAGGGTAATTGTAAAGGTCAGTACTTTTTCTATAATGGTCACATTTCAGAACAAAGCTCAGATCTGCCGCCACTGCTCAGCTCTGCTTTAATGTGCTCAAATTGCAGCAATCGGGTCTTTTATTCAAAATCGTCCGAGCAACTCGTCAGCCGTCAGCCGTCAGCATCACCGGAAAGAACTGGAGCAGAAAAACACACACCCACTCAGCAGGGGAGACTGAGTGAAGGGGGAGAGGGAGGACTACCCTACCCACCCAGACAGAGAGAGAGAGAGGACGTTTATACTGAGTGATACACACAGTGGCCCACTACTTTGGTTCACACCTTAATGTTCCACTCTCAAGAATAAAGCACGTGGGGTACTTCATAGATCAATACTGGGACCCCTGCTGTTTCTGAGGAACATCAGTGATATTTTTATTTAGCAGCAGAGGATGTCAGACAGACTCCTTTTTCTGCCTGACAAATGAATCTCCTCCTTGAACGTTGAACTATCTGGTATTGAGTATTTGATCATTACTTTTTTTTTTATTTTTACTAATGAAAATTAGTAAAAAAAAAAAAAAAAGTAATTTATTTAATCTCTAAACATAAAAAAAGTGATGCACTTAACCCACTCCACACGTCCAGTCATACACGGAACCTGGCAGACTACGTTGGAAGGAGCTCACAGTCTGACTGGAACAATACTGATGAACCCGATTTACAACTTAATATATCCAGATCACTGACTCTAGCATTATCTGGTCCACATTGGTGTGGAGGCAAAGTACTCAGTTTTTACTTTTCCTGCATGTTTTTACTCATGAACTCTGTGACGTTACTCATGTTGCCTCTTTGCTTGTCTATAGGGAGCTTTTGGTTTTCCTCGTTTTAGCCAAAAGATTAACATTTCTGCTGTGACTCAGAGCTGCACCCCACCACACACACACACCGCCCCCCAACCCCCTCCCCCGCAACTGCAGAGGGTCTGAAAGAGGGACGAGACGCTGCTGCCACCTGCAGGAGCACAGCAGCAGCTGCATCCTCATTCAGCTAAGACAGTGCACATGTCCGTAGCGTGTGTGTCAAATAAACATACCTCAACCATAAAACACGGTCAGGAAGCAATACAGAACCCATAATATTTAATAATATATATAAAAAAAATTAACTCAAATGATAAAATACCAGAATAACGTGTTTATATTCAGGGTATAAGCAATTTCCACAGATAAAATTGATAACATTTGACTACACATTTTATAAGAGCACTTCACCCTCATCACATATGTGACACTGCTTAATGTATTAAAACTCACTATTTAAAAAAAATGTCATTAAAAAAAGGCATTTTTAAAACGTAGCAAGTTCACGTTTCTCATATTTCAGTATAACAGTGCATCTAATCATAATTTCATAATTAATGTATCATCTGTAAGTGAACAATAATAGTGTTATCTATCAAAATCAATAATCACAATAATAATAAAAATACTGATAATACTGAAGAGGAGCTACAGTCTCAGTCCTGACTGTTTCAGTAACCAGCCGATGCCCTCAAGCAGCCCAGATAAAGACTCTGACACAGTGTCCTGGACCTACACGCGCACACGCGCACACACACACACACACACACACACACACACACACACACACACACACACACTTAGATGAAAAATACAATAGAAAAATGTTTTGTATTATATCTGTGGGTATTACTGTGGTGTGTATTAGGCAGTAGAAGGAGCTGTAGTTGATGTGTATAATGTGCATGTGTTTTATATTTGTGTGTTATATTTACATGTATTATGTTGATATGTATTATATTTGTGTGTATTATATTTGTGTATATTATGTTGGTGTATCAATGACCTCACCCTCCAGGGGTTGGCCAGTAGGGGGAGCTGTAGTTGATGTGCTACAGAAACGCTGGGCGTCCCTTGGACTCCGTCTCTGGAAACACAGGAGAGGACCAGCAGCGGTCGACATGCCGGACCCCAAACAGGCTGGAGAACGGCCCTCACCTGAGCACACTCATCCATGCGACCTGACAACACACACACACACACACACACACACATGGGAGATTTTGAACCAATAATTCAGTGAGAGAGCTCATTTACTTGCTGTCAGGTGCTGTGAAGGGTCCTCCGAGAGATAGCAAAGAGGTTCCCCCTAGCACCGTGGTCTGCAACCCGCGGCTCTGGAGCAGCATGCGGCTCTTTCATCCTTATGTTGCGGCTCCCTGTGGCTTTGGAAAATAAATAATGAGTATTCAATGTTACACTAGAACGGCGGGTAACCGGTTATACCTTTAACGGCTGTGTGCGTCAATTGACGCAGTGCCCAGTTTCACACAAGACGCTTCCTGATGCGACGCTGCTGCAGTTTGTTCGGGCGTTTAGTCCTGCAGCCGCCGGCAGACATCCACGCTGCAGCCAGCAGACACAGCAAGTGTCCAGTGGAC
>JBBJLS010071009.1:0-11431 GCA_037577275.1 Bryconaethiops microstoma | reverse complement strand
TGTGTGTGTGTGTGTGTGTGTGTGTGTGTGTGTGTGTGTGTGTGTGTGTGTGGGTGTGTGTGTGTGTGTGTGTGTATGTATTTGCATGCGTGTGTTTGGGCATGCACTTGTATGTGTGTGTGAACAATAGTTGGAGGATCCTTCTGAAAATGGCAGAGATATTGGAAGTGTGGCTGATTGAATATTCTGCTTGATTTAGTAATATTTGAGTAACAGTCCTTTTGCACAAACTCTTCTTACTCGTATTAAAATAACACCTCTGTAGAATAGTTTGAAGAGGAGGAACTTCATCTAATAAATCTTCATTGATGGACCTTCACTTTTGGCATTTAGGCTGGCAGGTAAAGTTTTGTAGACCCCCTCACTAGAGTCAAACTACGAGATTAAGGAATGACTGGTAGAGCCTTCCCCTGACCATTTCAGGAACTGAATTCAGGAACACACAAATCTAGAAACAGTATTTTCACTATAAAATAAAACACAAAATGTAATCATCCAAAAAGAAATAAGCCATATGTAGTTTCCACATACCCCAGATGTGGTCAATTAGCTAAGACATGTTTAGAGTTCAAATTGTGCTTTATTTATTTAGAATATGAGTTACAAAGCTAATCTTAGAAATCATTTTTTTCTGTAAACACACTCCCCAAAATCTGTTTCTTAATCTACTTAAATCTCATACAGATCTTCCTTAAGGTGACTCATACTCGTCTTTGTGGTGTAGTATACGATCTGACGTACTGTGAGCTATATAGGAAAGAAAAAGTTTTTTGCTCCAAAATACATACAATGGATACCGGATCCATTTTAGGCAGTATCTGTTTTTTCACATCTTCATTTCACTGCAGCACATAGTATTTGATGGTTTTTGGCTTTATGCATTTTTCGACTGGGGTTTTGGGGGGTGGGGGTGCTGCTGTTTTGGTTATGTCTGTGTTTCTTCGCCATAACCGATTGAACGGAGTTACACGATTTTTTAAATTTCATTTCTGAACCCTGCCCTGAGGCTGAAGGATAGGAAAGTCTGGGATTACCTTTCATTTCAGGAAATGGAGCTCAGAGCAGGTTTGAAAGCTGAATAGATCAGTGTTCTGAGATCAGAGTTTTTCATCCATCTGAGTGGTACCAGAGGGAAAAGTCAATAAAAGTGTCCTCGTGCTCAGAGACTTTGCCCAAGCACCACCTGCAGTGCAATTTATTACTCAGTGGGTGTGTGATTCTGTGTATGTGTGTGCTTGCCTGAATTTCTGAGCCGGAACGCTGTCGTATACAATGCATGTGTTTATGGACAAAAATGTGTGTGTGCATGTTTGTGTTTTAGGTACATGTGTAGGTGTGTGTGTGTGTGTGTGTGTGTGTATACACTAATTTCTAGAGGCCCTGCAATATTTGCCTAAGGGTGTTTGTCATTACAGATATGAACATAATTGGAAATAAACAGCTACATGCCATATCTCATTTCACTGACACAGTCAGAAACATAGCCATGTATTCATTTTAATGACATTACATAGCCCGCTGTATCTGCAAGATTTGCTCTCCATTTTGACTGACAGCATAAGACATGGCCACAATTTTGCTGTGTATTCATCTGAAGCAACTGTCACTTTCTGAGAGAAATAATGACACTTGAAGTCTGACTGGTTTAAACTGGTTTATAACCTTATATCAGCAACAATACCAAGCACCATAGTTGACCATTTATATATGTAAGGGAACATGTTCAGTTAAAGCTCTGGTCTGTTTAGACATTTAAAGATTTGGTCTGTTTAGACATGACTGATGATTCTGAGCCATCTAAAGCTATCAGACTAAGAAGGATAATGGATCTGGATGCAGGTAAAATCAGGTAAATTCAGCCTCAGAAAACAACAGATGAGAGATGAAAGTGACGCTTTTGCAAAATGCTGCCATCCTGATCGCATGAAGAATTGGCAAGACTGGTTTGGTTAGATCTCTTATAAATGGAGTGGTAAGGATATGCGTGCTAGCGTGACGTCACTAGTCCTAGATTTGACCACATGTTTTTACATGTGTGTTTGTGAATTCCACTGGATGTGTAATAATGAGATCTTATGGATCTTAATGACTCATGTTTGGAGCTCTTTAATGTGGTTCATCAGTAGCTGCTCAGTGAAGTTCATATTTGCAGTTGAGGCTGACATGTCTTGACACTTTACAGAGCGAATGATGAAGCTGAGGCAATAGACTATGATTATTGAGAAAATGCTTTAGTCACAAGCTCTGATCCAGTATAACATCACTGTTGTAGCAAAATCTGCAATTTTACTGCAGAAAGAAATGGCTATTCACTTGAATGCATGTTAATGTAATGGAATATTATGTGATTATTCCACATTATATTTATTTATTTGTATATTGATCATAAAATGTTGACACGTAACAGTCACCTGATGTTTTCAAATGGTTATGATTGGACAAAATCTTTTAACAAATGATTTACTATTAAGCTTTATCCTGGTGTGTGATTATTTCCTGAATTCTTCAGTATTAAGCTCTGTTTTATGTCTGCTGTCTTTTGTAGCAGAACATATTAATATAGCATCCAATAATGTGCCCTTTTGGAGGAAAAGAAAGGGGGTGAGAGAGAGAAAGAGAGAGCACAGAGCAACAGAGAGAGAGAAAGAGAGAGAGAGAGAGAAGTCACTTGAAGGGTGCAAGACAGATGTAACCTTTACTTTTCCTCTCACAAATTAATCAGAGAAAACAGGAAGCCATAAAACTGTTGGTGCTTGAAGCCTCTGCCAGCCCTGGTCCACCTGTTCTTTCACTTGATCTCACTTCTGGTCCTTAGACTTCGGCTTTTGACTCTTTATTTAATTAGTGCTGCAGCTCACTCTTTTTTGCAGGGCTTTTTTAGGGGTGTGGAGCAGCTGAGGGTCAAATGCCTCCCTCAAGGGCACAGCAGAGATGGTCCCAGGAGGGGACCATCTCTTCATCTTTCACACTGTAGGATCCTAACCCATTAAACCTGTAAAGAAATCACCAGTTCTTTGTCTTAGTGACAAAGCAATCAAAAATATAAAACATGTAACATCGCTGTCACATATGTAATTGGACACACTGACACACATCGAGCAGAATACTGTGTATTATTACTGGAATATACAATTCCCAAACAGTTGTGTTGCTCATAGTCTCACAAGACATAATTCTGACAAATGAGTCGCTCTAATTTGACTGGAAGGGGAAATTGACCGTTATACTGAAAAATGTTTTAACATGACTTGTTGGAGCAGGAGATACAGGAGATGTGTAAGCTACAAAAATATGTTACAACATAGCAAACCATTGAGGAGCAAAGTGGTATGCCTATCAGCCAACATGAGAAATGTTGTTAAACATAATTTTAAAGAAGGGATACTGTGGGTTTTTTACAGCTCACCACATTTTGTTCTATAAGATACAGAGCAAGCTTCTTGTTACTGCTTGCTGCTGTTCACTGGCTGGCACAGAGCTTAATAAAGCTACACCGGTTTAAATAGATGCTTATTTCCCATCAAACTGACAAAAACATGAACATGTGTGCTCACAGCTGCCACAACCTCTGCTCTGCACTAAATATATAATAGATCTGTACAATAGATGTCTAACCTCTATGGATGGGACTGAGCTGGCCTCTGAAGGGCTATGTGTTTATCTGCTGACTGTATGAGTTGTTCTTTATAATACCATTGTTTGAGAAATAGCTGTTCATAAGCCCTTTAGGAAACTGTATTTCTCATGCTGATTAGTAGCTAAATTGAAAGGGTTTTATCTAACCTCCTTTTAGCAGCTCATTCCCAAACCCATTTCACTCATTTTTCTCTCTCTTTCAATCTGGTCTAAAAAAAAATCATACATTTGATATTGTAGAGCTTTCTCTCTCTTTCTGGCTCGTTCTCTGTCTGTCTATTCTCTCTACCTCTGTGCTGTATATCCAGGGCTCGATTTGAGCAGGCAAAGAATAGACAACAATGATCCCCCTCAGAATACTGCCTCCCCTCAACATCGTCTTTTGGATTAATGTGATATGATGCAATTATGTAACCTTTATGATATGTTTACTGTAGATATTTTAATTAAATTGAGATGGGTCAGGAGTTTTTCATGTTCAAGTAAATTATGAAAAGCTTATGTGGAGCAAGTGCTTATATAAAAAGGAACGTTTGTCATTAGAAAAAAGATGTCATCAGACAACCAACATGTATCCATCCATATGTGAGACCTCATCTCTTTCTCAAAAACTCACTATTGCTTTGTTAAAGTGAAGGAGGCACTTGCTGAAACAAAAAGCACTAATCAATAGGCAAGTTTGCCCTGGATCCAGGCATGTTGGTAGGCTCAGGAGATGTCATCAAGGAAGCAATGGATCAATGTTCTCTTATCAGTATCAAGTGCTTTAGGTCACAGCACAGTTTAAAAGCTAACTATGCTAATGGGTAAACCACACGCTGGCAAATCGATATCTAGTTAACACTCATATGAAGGCTGCAAATTCAAAGAAACATGGTGAATGCAGAAGTGTGAACACTCCAGCAGTTCATTATCAGGTAGTCAAACAGATTTATTGATATTGGCTTCTATGTGAGAATCTTTTTTTCATTGTAAAGGCAATAATTTGGTCCAGATTCAACTGGCTAGCATATTTGTACACATAAACCGTTGAAGGTATGTAACAGTTATGGTACTTTGTACCAGCTATGTGCACTATTTTCTTTTTCATTGTTTTTATGTGCAGTATTTTCATTTTCACTATTTTCATGTGCATTGTTTTGCTGTTCACTATTTTCATGTGTACTAGTTTCTTTTTCACTGTTTTCATATCAACTGCTTCCCTGACAATATACTGGAGTGACAGGTAGTCAGTTAGTAATAATTTTGCGTTCTTTTCAGACAAGAAACTGGAATGTGATGTTTCTGAGAGCACTAAGGATTTGTTATCAAGGATATCTTGCTGTATCTGTAGTTTCTATTGACACTTCTTAGTTAAAATGGTCAATATCGTAAAGTATAACAGCATGGAAACTTTACATTTGACATTTTCAGCATTTAGCAGATGCTTTTATCCAAAGCGACTTCCATTCCCTAACTACAGGGGACAGTCTCCCTGGAGCAAATTGGGGTTAAGGGTCTTGCTCAGGAACCCAGTGGTGGTGTGCTGAAGTTAGGATTCAAACCCATGACATCTTGGTCTAGAGGCAAGTACCCTACCCAACATAGGCCACCACCATATATATATATAACATGTTCTTTCTGCGGTTTAATATTCATTCCAACTTATTCCAAGACAAAAAGAACCAGAAAAAAACAGTAGCAGACAAAGGCACAATATTTTTGGATTCATTGCGTTACTGTGCATCACTGCAATTACTGAAGCAAGACTAATTATGCTCTTGGAACCCATTGCATCACTGGGATTCAAAATCACAACCTCTCAATGAAACCGTAAACAGATTAGGGGACTCTTTTAAATCTCTTTTTAATGAAGCAGGCAGTTGACCAGTGTTCTTTAAGTAGTGAGGAAAACCACTAGAAAAGTGTATCATGCTGTGATCTATTGTAATAACCATATATTATCATATTTATAACCCATCGCTATACCAATCTCTTCATATACCTGTTGTTTCCAATAAGAAGGGCACACACATACCCACACTTACACACACACATTTTCTTTGTCTCTCCCCCACTGCGCTGCCACCTGCTTGTTTGTTAGGGCTGGGTCGTCTGAGCCGCTGCTCTCTTTTCCTGTCCAAACACACACAAGATCCGTGTAATACTGAAGGTCAGGTTGACCGAGCTGACTTTAGTCACTGTTTTCTGATCAGTGGGTGTTCAGATTAAAAAGACTGAGTCATTCCTGCAGACTGAGACACTGACCTCAGACCTGTGCCAAGAAGAACCCCCACAGGAGCTCAAAGAAATCATAAACACAAATTAGATTTAGTGCTCATCAACCAGAGGGTTTTTTCTGTCTTCTTTTTTCACTTGATTTTATTCTGTGTCTTTGTCTGATTCTCTCTTCTTTTTGTTTTTGTGTTGTCGGTGTTTTTATTCCAATTTTTTCAGACACCTTTTGTACTTTCTGTCATTTCTCTGTTCTTATTTTTACTGACCTTTCATTCTTAGTCATCTGTTGTGTGCTCTTGCCCTTCTCTGTTTTTTTCTATGTTCACTCTCTTTTTCCATCTTTCTCACCTTATATGCTCATAACTGGCATGGCTTATGTAGGTAGATCAGCAGTTATTGCTCTTACCCATGAGTGGACACATTCAAAAGGGCCTGCTAATCTGACAATGTGTGTATATCCACACACACACACACACACACACACACACACAAATATGCACACATAAATGCTAGGTTATGAGGTCATACAAATAAAATGTTGCTTTTTCAGGAGGAAAGACCCGTCTTAAATTGTTATAGAAGTTAATGTAAAATATCTTCCAGATATGTTTTACAATTTCATAATAAGGGTGAAGTAAAGTGTGAAGTGACAATTTTTGTCATATGTGAACACACCACAGCACACAGTGTGAACAGGACGAAATTCTTCCTCTGCATTTAACCCATTCACCAAGTGAAGCAGCGGGCAACCAGAAACACAGTACCCAGGGAGATTTAGAAGTGTGTCTGTGAGAGTGTGTACCCATTTAGTCAAAACAGCATTTTTGAAGTCAGGCATTAATGATGAATGAGAAGGCCTGACTCACAATTCTAATTTATTCCAAAGGATTAAGCGAAATGGTGAAGCCATTTGGGTTAAGATCAAGGCTCTATTCAGGCCATGGGAGTTCCTTCAAACCAAACTTATGGACATTACTTTGTCCCTTCCCTGGAACTAAACCCTGAAAAATGCCCCAGACTACCATCCCTCCCACACCAAAAGTTACTGCTGGCATGATGCATTCAGATAGGTAGTGATCTCTTGGCAACTCCCAAACCTAGATTCATCCATCAGACTGTCATATAGTGAAGTGTGATTCATCAATCCAGAGAACATGTTTCCACTACTCCGGAGTCCTGTGGCAGTGTGCTTTACACCACTCCAGTCATTTCTTGGCATTGCACATTGATCTTGCGTCCAGCTGTTCAGCCATTGCACTTCTGTTGCAAGAAATGAGTATTGCAGTTTGGTGAGAGATGCATCAGAGGATAAGTCATTTTATGCACTACATACTGTGTGAGTGTGCAGGGCTTACTACTGGGCTTTTGTTGCTTCTAGACACTTCAATTTCACAATAATAGCACTTCCAGTTGGCCTGGACATGGCTGAAATTTCAACTGACTTGTGAGAAAAGTGGCATCCTTTGACAGCGCTATGTCTTAAAATCACTGAAGTAAAATCACTGAGACACACTCCAGAACCTTATGGAAATGTTCTGTTTGGAAACTTTGGGTACTGCCATTCATGTGGATGGTAGTGGACACATTCCTAACAATGAAAATGCAACATAAAAACTGAGGGGCTACAATATTACAATAAATGTGGCTTTGCGCCAGGTTGCCCTCCTGTTTTGCAAGGCCTGAAGGTATTCATTCATACACACACATACACACACACACACACACACACATACACCTCACAACCTCCAGCATTCTTAATTCTGAATAAAAGCTCATAGAGTAGAGATTCTTTAACACTGATAGGACAGTGATCCCTGAACCCACTCAGTTTCATACCAATGCATCACACCATCACAATTACCAAAAGAGAGACTGTAGCTAGTTAACATGCGCCATCCACCATCATCATTACCTGCTAAATGTGCAATTTGCTAATTATGAATTATGATTTCCTGTCTTACTAAGTGGTTCTGACGACCAGGCTGATGGCAGTTTGTGAACGAGGCATGATAAATTAGGTTTTGTGTAGGATTTTCAGCTACCGCATGTTTATTCATTTAGCACATCAGTCACCACCAGTTTTAATGCCTGAGCTTTATTAAATAAAAGTCCTTTTGCCTCTTCGCTCAACATTAGTGTCTTTGATTTGAATGCTTTATAGTGAGCCCTGTGGTTATGCTTGGACTCAATCCCTCATCAGCCACTCTAATGGATATCAGCTATCTTCATGGCCCATTTGGTTTGCCTTGTGGAGTCAGCAGGGAGATGGGTATGGTCAATAGTTCTGAAAGGCTTCGGGTCTCCTAACGGATCTGACATGGATCATAAATCCTAACTGATGAAGAATACAGTTTGTTCACTGTGTGACTCTTTTGTTCTTTTTATTTTTGAAATTATACCGCAGTGTTTGGGAATTGGCTTACTCCTGGGGAATAAGAGACATGTTTGCCTTGGTTTGTGAACTGAGCCTACAAAGCACTACTATGACTCACTTATGCATTGCATTTCTGCACTAATAATAAACCTAAAGTAAACAAAAACAGCACACTTTAGTTGGCACTTCATGCAAAGCTTGCTTCGAACATGAAACGTTAACTTCAGTAACTCTTGCCAGTGTTTGACTTCTGCATATTGTTCAACACACAACACACCCCGAGGTGCAGCGTGAAAGCTTGTGGAGCACTGCTTATATCAAAAAACTTCACACAAACAGTCAAACAGGTGTAGGAGCCTGGACCTGTTAGAGCACATCAGGTTGGGGGGTGTCGGGGAGTTTAGCTGACAGTGAAGAGAAGGTCTGAACCAGGATCAGTGTATGGGCCAGGTGTCCCCTACAGAGCCATATTGATATGGTTGTGTAGAAGGGGAAAGGATATGAGTAAGCTTGTTACAATATCAATACTAAGTGTAATATCACAATTCTTGGAACCAAAGCCATACTATAGTGTAACATTGAATAGAAGTTTCAGTTTAACCCATGAGCTCATGCTCCCTCAGTAAAACAAAACCATCAACACTGGGAGGGTAAAGGCTAGCACATGCTTTCTCCAAATCACGGATATCCAACCATCAGACCTTGTCTAACTGT
Organism: Bryconaethiops microstoma; assembly: GCA_037577275.1. Lineage (NCBI taxonomy): Eukaryota > Metazoa > Chordata > Actinopteri > Characiformes > Alestidae > Bryconaethiops > Bryconaethiops microstoma. The sequence goes on along the minus strand of JBBJLS010071009.1, from coordinate 2,490 downwards.
GCCGCTAACACAGCATCACTTGACAGCTCAACGCATTTAAAGGGGAACACTAACTAGCAGTTCTGTTACATTAGTTAACAGATGCCCACGAGAGCCATCCTCAACACCCAGAGAGAGCTAAAACCAGATATGTTCTCTTAGACTTCTGGGCACAGATTCCCACCACAAACCCACAAGCCTTGTACTAAACCTTTTCTGCACATTTTATATACCAATAGGACGCTTTATGTCCATGTTGTGTACACTGAGAATGTAAATTACATTTCTTTGCACACTTGTACATTTGAATATGGTAGGATCATGCAGAATTAAGTGAAGAAAGTGAAGCATGAGTTTCATGAGACCTTAAGAAACTGGTGGTAAACAGTTTTGCATTGAATTAACTTTTTTCTTAAAACCAAGTGTGCGTTAGCGGTATTTTTTCAAAAAAATAGTTATGGAATGACAATGGAAGCAATCCAGAAGAATGGAAACAAGATGTAGAAGGATACTTACCAACAGGATTATGCTTTCATCTGTCAAGACCAGATGTATGAGCTATTCCTACTCATAAATAAGCATGTGGCACCCAGTTTTGAGCATATTCCAGTTGTTACAGCTTATTTAGCATCTCTGATTTTCAAATTTAAAAAACAGTGAAAAAAGGAAATACATTATACACTCTGCACACCGTTTAAACCAAATATAAAATCAGTGATACCTTATGTTAATTAGTTATTGAAGCAAAAGGTCATTTATCTTACTGCATAACACTCTCCACTGTTCTTTAACTGTTCTGTAAGTTTTAGAAATGCTAATGGGAGCATTACTGCCCGTCTGAGTCAAATTAGCATTCAGTTTTCATTCCCGCCTTTGGCTGAATATGCCAGTGTAGTGTTAGCTTCTTTTAATAAAGAGATGAAAGTGTTGAAAGTCAAAATATTGAATTGTTTACTCTGTTGTAAAATTGTAAAACTATGGAATTTAAAAGAATACAAGACAGAAGAATAGACGTGAGCGTGGTTAAATGTTAAAAAGCTTTAAATGATCTCATCTTCCACTGTGACCTCGTTTGGCTCTCTCTCTCTCTCTCTCTCTCTCTCTCTCTCTCTTTCTCTCTCTCTCTCCAAGGTCAGCCACGGCAGTAACATTTAAACAAAAAACTCTCCAGTGAATTAGCCGCTGATGAATGTGATACCCCCCCCCCACCAGAGTCAGATAGCCCCCTCCACCTCCAATTTTTCCCTTCCCCTCTTTCTTCGACCTGCACTTTCTCTTCTTTATGGTAATATGGTCCCATCGATTGCCTTTAATGGATTAATTAAAATGAAACCCACCCAATCGCTACAGTCTTGATTAAAATGTGCTTAATGCAGGGCTGGTGGTGCCTTATTGCTAATTATTATGGACATGTTGGTTAATAGGCTTGTTGAATCTCTCCTTATCTAGCTTATTGCTGTCTTTAGAATGTTCAGATGAATTATTACTTTGAATTGAACTCAAAGCAAATTTTTAAATCAGCTGCATCATCTTAAATGCACTTTATTGCAGGTCATTTCAACTTAATCATCGACTTTCTCCAGTCAGATTTATATACACAGTCTGTCAGTTTCAGTGTATAAGAAATAAACCAGGTACAACAGTCCAGCTGAAGAAATGCTTTTCTATTTAAATAATCTCTTTTCCCGGGGAATTGTCCTCTAGCATAAACACATTCGATTACATGAGCGCAGGCACTTTTTCATCTCCAAGGCTGTATTGAATAGGCTTTAGATGATTTTGCACTACAGGTTCATCTCTTGTGTCTCTTCTTCCTTGCAATTTTTTCTTTTTTCTTTCTTGCAAGCTAACCTCATTAGGCATTTAGCCCTGCGGGGCTCCTCCTGTCAACAGAAGGACTCTTCTGATTGCCAATTTTCTTTCCAGTTATTCTATTAAGGTCTTTATACTGACAAGACCTGGCCCCCTGCCTGAACTTTCTGATCATTGCTTCTGTCCAGCCATACGTGGCCTCACGTATGATAACTACAGGCCAGAGCAGGATGAAGGTGTGAATTATTTGTTACTCTAATTGGTGTTTTGCAGATTAGCTGTGGTTTGCTTCTTTGGCTTTCAAGGAGAAAAAGTATGACAGTCTCAAGCCTAACTTTAAACTGTTCAATAATCAGGACAATCTCTTGATGAATATCATTTCCCACCGCAAAATGGGACTTTAAAATGCCCACCTTTTACGTTTTGCTAATATAGCATGTTCACCGGCAGATTTGGTTCAGTGTCACCAAAAACATTTATCCACTATGTTACATTGATACTTTGTTTTAGCCTCATATTGCCCTGGTTATTTCATGAAAGTACATCTTGAAGTCTGTTCAGTTAATTGGGATCTTTTCTGATAGGCTGCCCTGTATGGTGCCTCATTAAAAAATCACTCTGTACCAACGCACTTCATATGACTGCAGCATGAGTCAAAAAGACTGAATAGATGGATGAATAAATGTGGCATCAGAAAAT
>JBBJLS010071008.1:0-11431 GCA_037577275.1 Bryconaethiops microstoma | reverse complement strand
ACATATGCAGAAGCGCGGGCGTGTCGCCACAAACACACACGCAAAGGCACAAACACACAGCACGCACACACACACACACACACACACACACACACACACACACACACACACACACAGAGGCAGGAGGCAGAGAGAGAGGGTTGGTAAATGACCAGAGGGGGTTATAACTAATCACTCCTAAAGAGATAGAAAGTGATCTAATGTTGTGCTTTTCAGTGTGTGTGTGTGTGTGTGTGTGTGTGTGTGTGTGTGTGTGTTCGGATGCTCTGCGGGATTAAAGGGTACTTTGTAGTGCAGTGTTCCTCCCTGTAGACTGAGCTAATCTGGATTACTCAAGGCCATTATGGGCCATCACACCGGTCGATCTGGCCTGATTTATCGTACCCTGTTCACAACAACAAACGCAAACACACAGTTACCAACTCTGGGATGCTTGCAGATTCTCAGCCCAGAAGGTGGTAACGGTGCACCTGACTGCAATAAACCTTGGTAAACACTGGGCCTCCTTTCCTAGAGGGAAACGTGGGAACACACGTACACTCATCATTCACACAGCCTGAATCAACTCAAGCCTTCTTTGCAGGGCTGTACAGTATAGCATCCACCATCATAGTACTAATATAAGAAGCAAATCAAACAAACCTTTAACCAATCACTGAGGGCCAGATGTACAAACAACCAAAGAGCAAAACATCCCTTGATGCCACTCATGATTTACTAACGCCGCACTCCATTCCCTAAGATATTCCCTTCTATTCCCTACACGCTGAGCAGTCACTAAATGTGGGCTTCATTAAATACCTTTATTCTGCAATGTCATCACCAAATATGAAGCATCACATGCTCTTCAAGAGACCTGGAATGACTGATGGGCAAACTTCCTGCAAAGTGATAAACTATTCTTCATTATTTGTTGCACAGTATAATAGAACATTTTCAGTGCCTATGGTCTGGATTCTGAGTTAAAATGTCTCAATTTCCTGTATAGTCCAATTTGGGAGCTACTGGGATGAGTGGAACGCACCTTAACACCGCAGTTCCTATGCAGCTCCGCCCACTAGCTGCATACTCATTAAACCCAGTGTTTAAAGGGACCCATGAAATAAAAACGTACAGTCATTAATAAGCTTGAGACAGAAAATGAAAACTCAGTGACGAAGAGATAGTGGTACTGATAGACTAAGTTCATTCACATCAAAACTTTCGCCAGGCATGTAATCCCACCCCAGATAAAAAACAACCATGTATTTTGGCCACAGCATGACATATTTTGCATGTTGTCATACAGGAGTGTTTAACCCTTGCAACGTGTGCGGCACGGACCCGTGCCAGAAGCGCAACAAGTGGTAAATTGTTGTCTTACAGCAAAACAGTTCTTATAGAGATGTTCCCCCAGTTTGTGTTGGTGCTCGAGGTGTCAGGCGTCATGCTGAGTTTTGTTTGGTGTTCCTGTGTAACGTAGCACCAAAGTTATTGTAATTTAAAAAACATGTAATAATACTAATAACCACTACTGGAGTTTTAAAACTGTAGTCCCATCATATCAAGTTCCTTTTATTTTAGGTCTTAGAAACAAACAAAAAAAAAACCACAAGATCTTTGAACCCGGGAGAACTTTTAGGATAGTCTCCGCCCACAAGTGGGTGGGGAAAACCTGCAGACTGAGGGGGTCTCTCTACATTTTAACACATTACTCTATTTTCACTGAAGTTAACATTTTGCGAAAACAGATATAACATTTTTATATTTAACATTATTTCCCCCTGTTACACCTTGTCAAATTACTGAACAATATTATATTACACATAAAAAGTAAAAAAATAAACACACAATTAAAAATCTATGTGTGATGTTACTGATGAACCTCGTCTCTTATATAAGGCATCAAATGTGGACTCATTGTATCATATTTATCATAATCAATTCATATTGCGTAACCGGCATTATATGGTCTTTTGTCCATATCATGCAGCCCTAATCAGAATATTGAGCTACAGTTTTAATTCTTGTCCTAAACACACTTTTCCAGTGTGATAGTCCCATGTTAAAGCAGGTCCACTTGGGAGAGTTAGTACATAATCTGGGTTTACACCTTTTTCCTTCAAAAACCAGTATAAACTGAACGGCAATATTTATCACAAAAAAAATTAAAAATCACTGAAATATCGCAATGCGTCTTGTATTGCTCAGGCCTCCACAAGCCAGACTCCCACACTCTCGCCACTGTGCCAACCTGTCAGAGCACACTTCGTGTTTTTAAAGCTGTTTATTTTGGGAGAAGATTCCACGTGCATTTTTTGTAGTGTTGTTTTCATTTTCCTTCTCTGTGCCCATAACAATATCTGACTGATACGGAACGCTGTCGATGTGAAACTGGATTCCAATTCCTTTCCTGGCAGTTTGGGGGCGTGGAGGACAAAGTTCAAGCTCAGGCCATGCTTGGGCTCCATGGTACCTGCACACCACCCTAAACCCACCTCCCACCTGACTCCTACCACCACTCAGCATTCCAGCCCAGCACATGGCACTGGGTGGGCCCCTTCCAGCGTGGATGGAGGCTAAGAGCATTAGGGATTTCATGCGGACTCTGCGGAGGATTAACAGGCTGGTTCGGTACAGTACAAGTACCTGATGTAACTGGGCTCCGTGCGCCGCTCTGTTGTTTTGAAGCTCTGGCAAAAAGCAAAGTAATCGTTTCTGGAGACTGGCAGGCATTGTCCAAGTGTTGGAGAGCTAAACTCTGTCCAGCAACACAAAAACTTCCACCACCAGCATTGAATTAACTTCTGAGTCAATCGACTTTAACTCTTGCATTGTATACTTTCATTAAAACCTACACTGAATTTAACATATGGCAAAAAATGTGTAGATTTCATATTATTTCCTCATAAACCCAGTAAAATGCCTGCATCTCTAAACAAAAAATGTGTAACACCTATAACATATAATATACTAACCACCTCCTTTCCACTCAAAAAAAATAAGCACACAATGTAAAATACATGTAGAATGTTACTAAATCTTGAAACACCTTTTTTTGCCTCTTATATAAGCCATCAAATGATGTGGACTTTCATAGACATTATAAACAATATACGTGGCATAACAAACGTAATATGGCATTTTATGTTTGTATGCAACGTGCCGTATATTGCAATCGTATTCTTTCACTGGAACTGACAATCTTTACACTGTCTATAATTCCAACCTCAGGAGAAGCTGCAGTGCTTGCGGTGTAGTTATAATGCCTAGACTGAACAATCAGACACAAAATAAAAAATATAGCTGTGAACGGCAATGAGCGGGGTCCAAGCTGTTTGCGCCCAGTCCTCCAAACCGCAACAGTTATTGCTGCACAGAGACAATATTTCATATGTTTTTGTTTCTGCGCAAAACTGTTACTAAACTGCCACTTTACTGCTGCTCACTCCTGTCACTTTATCTCATGTGCAATAATGCTGTCTCCCCTATATATAGAGAGAGATATATGTATATACACATATATTTTATTTTATTATTTTTGGAAATTGTAACTTATAGTGCTTAAGGTTTTGTATATTTTGTAGTACATCTTTTACTCTAACTTTATATTGTTATATATATATTTTTTTACTATATTGCTGAGTGACTTCATCAATCACATTTCATTGCAATGTTGTCCCTGTGCTAACATGCATATGACAAAGCTGAAACTGAAATTATCATGAGCACTATAATTCAGAACAAAACTATTTCTTTTACTGTCATTAAATACACACAGATTATAATAGGGAACATAAGAAACCATCTTTAATGTATTGTTTAGCATGTTTTGTTGCCAACGGGAGGGCCTATGTGTGATTAAATGTGAACTTTACAGTATATGCAATGACAAAACCAAAACACCAATGCATACACATTTGAGTGTATTGTCACTTTTCAGTATCACCTTCAGACTGGTTGAAATAAAGTACCCTACAAACAGGCACAACACAAACCTGTATGTAGAATGCATCTAAGTGAATGTGTGTGCACATGCACAAGGCAACAAATGTTCTTCTGAAATATTAAAGAAATAGTATGGGGGGAAAAACAAATGAATTCACCCAGTTTTCTTACCCCCTGATTTGCCAAGACAGGTTTGATAACTGAAGTTAAACGTATGTCAGGATGTATCAGAAACTACATAAGCAAACCTATTTGAGGAGAATATATGACGCACTAAGCATGCAGATGATAATCAGTGGGTTGCAGTCTTCCATTATTTGTTAACTCGTCTCATATGTCCAGTGAAACCCTTTCCTATGTATATTTGGGAAAAGGCATAAACTGGAAATAAGTCCTTGTGAGTCCTTATTTTGCATTACTGTTTGGGCTCAGCGTTAGTCAGCAGCATGTACAGCTTTGTCTACTTTTTGGCTCTCAGCCTGAGCACGGTCCAGTTCTGGCTTCTTTCTCCTCTTGAGGGCGTGCAGAGCATAGTTGACAGCCACACTGTGCTGCCAGCTCCAATTTTTAGACACAGGATTATACAGCATACCACGGATACATTCCACACTGAAACCAGCTGAGAGAGTAAGAAATCAGGAAGAGATTAAAACACAAATCCAGACAGTAACAAACAAGATACAATGCTGTAGTGAAAAGAATCAAACCTTTTTTGTTATATACATTACCATGGATTAGGGCTGCACAATATATTGTCTGTTAATCGTTATCATGGTATCAGTCACTATAATTCTGATATCACAAAAGGCTGCAAAATGAACACCTATCCAATTACAGTATTTCTGACAGGGTGACCAATCACAGCTCCAGGTGAGTTCTTTGAAACAGTATTCACAGACTTTAAGCTTTTTTCATTATTGAAAACTGATGATATGGGCCATTTAATATCATGAAAGGCATCGCAATCACAATGTGTAGCAGTAAAATCACAATACTGATATACTGCCCATTTCGTGCAGCTCTAGAGTTTAATAATGAGTTTTACTTCTGCATTGCCTTTCACAATCCCAAATTCCCTTTACAATGCTTACAAAAAATAAACAAATCCCCTTTTAAAAAGGAAAAAAAGTTCCTCAGTTTAGGTGCTACAGCATTGAAAGATCTGCAGTAGCAAGAAAAACTATGTGAACCTTTTGGAATTTCATGGTTTTCTGTATTAATTTGTCATAAAATGTGATCTGATATTAATCTAAGGCAAGGATATAGAGAACAACCATAAAAAAAGTGCTAGTCGGTTAATGACCTCAAAAAAACAAACTGGAGTCAGGTGTTAGCATATCTGGAGTCTTGTTAAGAAAGTGAGTTTGGAGGTGTAGACTAGAGAAACTCTAACTGAAAAAAAAAAACTCAAACCTTTGGAGTTTGTGCCACTTATGTAAGCCATGCCTCGCCAGAAATAGCTTTCAGAGGATCTACGATCAAGAATTGTTCATTTACATAAAGCTAGAATGGGCTGCAAAGTGATTTCAAAGATCTTAGAAATTCACCATTCTACAAATGGAGACACATTAGAACCGTGGCTATGGTAAAACATTGCACGCAGGGTGTCTATGGCAGGCCACCACGAAGGATTTCGCTGCTTACTAATAATAACATTGCTGTACGCCTGAACAGTCCACACCGGTATTGGCAAAATGTTTTGTATACTGATGAAATTAAGATTGAACTATTTGGAAAGAAAACAGCACTACATCCGGCGTAAAAAGGGCACTGCATCTCATCATGAAAACATCATCCCAACCGTAAAGTATGGTGGAGGAAACATGATTTGGGCCTGTTTTGCTGCATCATGGCCTGGCCAGCTTGCAATAATTGAGAGGAAGATGAATTCCCAAGTGTATCAAAAATTATTCAGGATTATGTGTGAATGTCTGTCAGCTGAAACTCTGTAGAAGCAACAGGACAAAGACCCAAAACACCAGAGCAAGAAGATCAGATCACATTTTAGGTTCACATACTTTTTCTTGTCAGTGTATAAAACACAAATCTGGTAGAACAGATTTCAGATCAAAACAGGTACAGTATTTAAATTTAAATTGTCATCTTATTTAGTCAGACAGTCTTTTCCAGTGGTTTTCCACCTAATTGCTGTGGCACCCTTGTGGGCTATGATGGCACTGTTAGGGGGCTGTTGGCTTTTTTTATTGCAAAACTTTGTTTCAATATATAGACTTACTGTAATTTAAAATATTGCAAACTTTACTGTTGCAATAATTTATTATATTTGAGTACATGTATTATATATTTGAGTATTAAGTGTTTGGGTAAGGCACATTGATTGGTCTGGTAAAATGCATGACTGATGTAATTGACAACACTAGCTATTTTTATATTTTCAGTGTTCATTAATGTAATTTTTTTACATTAACTTACACTGAATGTAAAATCTCTTTTTGACTGTTTGGAATTCACCCATAATGAGTAAAAGTCTACAATCAAAACTTTATATATTTTTGGTGTTTGTTAAGGAGTGTGATCATGCAGTCAATTTTCAAGAGTTAAACACTGACGATGACTGAATGTTTCTGCTGAATAACTGTTGTAGGTCTAATTAATGGAGAGAGGTTAAAATGAATAAAGTGTCCATGTGTCAGACTTACTGGATTCCAGCAGAGTCTCCAGCTCCACAGGGCTGATAAACTTTTCCCAGTCATGAGTTCCTCTGGGGACAATGTGCAGGACCTGCTCGGCCAAAACAATTCCCAGAACATAGGACAGCTGCGTCCGATTTATAGTGGTGATGAAGAGTGAGCCACCAGGCTGCAGAAGAGAGAAAGAAAACGCAACATACTTCATCAACCTCTTATTATGCAATAACACAACCATCCCTGAAAATCAAACAAAACTGGGTATTATGAGCACCAGCATCCTGACTAATCACATGTGCAGTATGTAAGTGAGTGAGTTAAGGTGTTCATGTAATCTAACAAAAAGGAATTCTTACGATCAGAAAAATGTAAGCTAAGCTTTGACTACACTTAAGGGTGTGCGATATATATCGTTTACGATAATATCGAAATTGCTATTTTAATGATGCTACAGCTGGTATTATCGAGTATCTCTGTAGTAACCAGTGTAAAATAGCAGGACATGTTTTTGATCACGCTGTGGTTTTGAGAGTTGTACTAGCGTGCATGCGCCGTTCAGTAGCGAATGGTAAATAGGCCATGGATACCAAGATATGCACGGCGAAAGAAAGCTAGGCTAACTCACTAACCATCTAACTGCATTTTCCGATTCTTTAGATCTTGTAGCTAGACGTGGGCCATTATCACTTGCGTGGAGATGGTTTGGCTTCAGAATAGTGGATGTGGCTCAAACCAGCCCAATTAGCCAGCTATGTGGAAAGGGGTTTAGGTGAAAGACGCTACCACAATAAACCCCCGAACTCGGGGGTTCATAGGGAGAGTATGAAAAGCTTCGGGGGTCCATTATATCCCCGATAGCAGTGACAGTGAAAAACAACCCAGCAGCAAACTTTACGTGCTGCTTTCTACATCTATGTCATGCTATAATGCTTTCGGCGCCCATGGCCAAAAAATATGGTGCCAGTTCAAGTGGTTGAGAAAGATGGTTTTAAAGAACTTCTTAACACATTACACCCAATTTACACACTGCCTGGCCAAAAGTATTACAGTAAAACAGCTCTGCCTGAAGTGTATGACGCCAGTCACCAAACTCTGGCAGAGAAAGTGAAGAACATGTCGCATTTCACAACAATGGATTTATAGTAAAGCAGAACATCCGAGCCGTACATTTAATTGACACTACTGTTTGCAAACATCCTATTTGCCAGACAAAAACATGAAGTGCACACGCAGATTTTTCCAGTATCTTTGTGCAAAATTGGACAGAATTTGATTTTTTTTTTTTTAAATCTAAAGACCAAGTTTATTTTATATTTTTGTGCAATATTGGACTGAAACTGAATAACAAATGCTGAAATTGTTTGTTTTTATCCTTGTGCAGAATTAGATGGAATCAAAATTACTTTTGGTCTTCCATATGTAAGGGAGTGAATTGTGTTTGTCAGATGGTGTATTTTTAAATTGCTTTTCAATACCAAATAATTAACATTAAAGCAGCAATGTTGAATGTCAGAATTCAGATGTGGTGAGAAAAAAAACTACTTAGTTGCACTGCTTGATTTCAGTGCTCATATAGTTATTGTTTTATGCCAGTTTGAATAAATTCAACAAGACCTGTTTTTCTTCAAACATTATTGTTGATGTATAGTTTTGTGGTGTTCCTTATGTACCATTAGTAAACTACAGTAAATATTGTATTCAGTACAGAAAGCAGGTACAAAATAAGACAAGTTTTTGGAATTTTTAAAATATTGTCAAATTATCGTTATGTCAAAAAATATTGTGATATCAATTTTTGTCTATATCAAACACCCCTACACCACAGCATCTCAAAGGGATTAAGATCTGGGCTTTGACATGGCCATTCTAGGATTCTCCATTTCCATTTAGTTTTCAGCCAGTCCTTGGTGGATTTGCTGGTATGTTTTGGGTCATTGTCATGTTGCAGATAGTCTCACATGTTCCTCAAGCACCCTCTGATACACGTTAGAATTCTATGATGGTGAGATGGCCATGTCCTGCTGCTGCACAGCATCCCCAAACCATGACACTTCCGCCCCCATGCTTCACAGTTGGTCTGAGGTTCTTTTCCTGGAATGCTGTATTTGGTTTATGCCAAACATGTCCTCTGTTCTGGTGTCCAAATAATTACATTTTAGACTCATCAGTCCAAAGAACATTCCAGAAGTCCTGGTCTTTGTCTACGTTCTCTCTGGCAAACTTCAGTCTGGCCTTCATGTTTCTCTTACGGAGCCAATGTTTCCTCCTTGCACTCCTCCATACAAGTTAAATTTGTGCAGTCTCTTTCTGATTGTAGAGCCATGCACTTTCACATCAACAGTAGCAAGAGCCTGCTGTAGGTCCAGTGATGACATGTTGGCAGTTGTTTTGAAAATCCTCCACTTGTAGAATATTTTCTGGACAGTGGAATACTGATTTCAAATTCTTTTGAGATCTTTTTAATCCTTTACCATACTAATAAACTGCGACAATCTTCTTTCTGAAGGCCTCAGACAGCTCTTTTGATCTCACTATGGTGTTCACTCTCACTTCAACAGTCAGGAGCACACCAAACTAAATGCCTGAGGTTTAAATAGGGCAAGCCTCCTTCAAAATGCTGAGTAGCAATGTTTTAACTGTGTGCACCTGGTGTGATACACCTGTGTGTGATTTGAGCCATTTTAAGTGAGAGTAAATGAGGGTGTGCTGATTTATTTCTCAACAGAAATTGTATTTTTTCTAGAATTACATTTAACAGAAGTCTTTTCTTCAGTTTTAATTGTTCAGTTATATTACTTCTCCCAGTATTGTTACAATTGAGATAAAATATTCATATGTCTAAGAATGATACAAAAAGACATATGCTTTCATAGGGTGTCCTTTTTTTCCGCATGACTGTGGACTCCTTTAGCCAATGCTTTGTGACATAAGGCTCACCTGAGGCTGCTCCGCAACGTCCCATTCGATTGGCAATTCTTTTCAGTGGAGATTATAGCTGTGTTTACTTAATTGAACACCTGTCAGCAATTAGCTTGACTAACTCATTAGAAAAGTTGTCTTGATTGTTTTGGACGTATGTTTTTCTCTACATAGCTCTAGAAACAAAATTTATGAATTCCATGATGTAATGTCATTCATTATTTTGATAAGGATAATGTTCATTTTAATTTTATTTCAATAAAATGTAAGAAATACGGTACAGCACAGTAAAGACAACTGAAGATGGGCAATTGCTGAGGCATTGCAGTTCGATTTCTTTATCATGCCCAAAGGAGCGCCTGGGTCTAGGGCTTTTTGACTGCAGGGTCATTCTAGAAGCTTCTGTCACACAGGGGTAGGTAACTAGTATATGAATGACAGAATTTCACTTCCCTTCAGTTTGAGTCTGCAGTCATTTGAAGCATTCAAAACTGCTTTTGATTCTCTGAATATCCCAAGACTGCTATGCACCTCTGAGGTTCCCTTGAGCAAGGTACCATCCCCACACACTGCTCCCCGGGCGCTTTGTTCCTGGCTGATGGATTCAATGCAGAGGAAGAATTTCATGCTGCTCACACTGTTTGATGTGGTGTTGACGTATTGCAGAATGGTCACTTTCACTTTTTTCACTTTATACAGACATATGCAAAGCTTTGGGCACCCCAGTCAAATGACATGATTTGTTGATTTTCTAAGTGGAAATAAGTGCTCATCTTCTACAGATAACAATTCTGCAATGTATAGTATAAATGTATGATGACATTAACATACATAATTATCTTGGTCAATATTAATCATAACTGACTCATTCAGATGCCCTTTCTAAGTGATGCTTAAACAGGTATTCTAGTGATTTTAGAAGAAACACTGGATGAGTATGTGTCTACAAATGTCTGGACCCTTTAGTGTGTCAGAATGGATTTATTGGTCTGTATGACAGACCACTATTTGAGATTACATAAGAATTCTACACTGTTTATGTGGATTTAAGCCTGCTGTTTGTTTATTAGGTTTATTAGTTTCTGCAGTTTTGACCCTTTTAAAGACCATTATAAATAAAATTAAGACATTTATTAATAAAAAAGTTTTTAAAAAATTACCAAACTTGTTTTGGTGATACTGAAATCAATACTGATGGTGTAAATGGTGTAAAACAGTCTAAAACTCCTACATGCTTGTCATTTGCTGCTCTTTCACTCAGGCCCCTGCCGCCCTGCCGCCCTGCCACTCTCCCACCCCCCATCCTGCTGCAGGTTTCCCCACCTACATATGGGCAAAGACTATCCTGAAAGTTCTCCTGGGTTCAAAGATCTTGTGTTTATGTTCCAATTCAATCTAAAATAAAAGAAATGTGGGTATTTTTGTTCTTTATGTTAATTTGTGTGCGATTCCCTTTTAAAAACCCCAGTAGTGGTTATTATTATTAAATGTTTTTTTAAATGACAACACTTTGGTTCTACGTGACATAGGTACACCAAAGAAAGTTCAGCATGACATCTGACACCTCCATCATCAACACAAACCTAGGGAACTTCCATATAAGGAGTTGTATTAACATATGATGACAGTTTACCATTTGTAGCGCCTCCAGGACAAATCCATGTTCTAAGGGATAATCCTGAGTGAAAATTATTGCAGCAACAACAGATACATAAAAATCCAGGTAATCAATCCTTCAGGTCTTCTGCCTTCTGTTTGTGGTGGTGTTGTCCACTCTGCTTCACCTGAGTGGATTAAAACACTTGATTTGAGCTACAGTTGAAACCAAAAGTTTACATTCACTGTATCAAAAGACATAACGTTTTTTCTTACTGTCTGATATTAAATCATACAAAACCCTTTCAGTTTTAGGTCCGTTCGGATTCCCAAAATCATTC
>JBBJLS010071007.1:0-11431 GCA_037577275.1 Bryconaethiops microstoma | reverse complement strand
ACGTTGCAGCGCACAGAAACGTCTTGGGTGTGTTTACAGGTCCTGAGAGGAACCTGCTGATGCTGACACTGCATTATAGATTTCTCCCGGCCGGTACAGTGCACTGAGTTCATGTGGATCGGACCAGTACCTGCACAACACACACACACACATGCAATGAGTTGTGCCTTTGGTACAGGAACAATGCTTTTCTTTGAGGTTGTGTGAAAACTACTATGCATACGCAACTGCTTGACCAGCGAGTGCGTTTTTTGAGGATGTTGATTAATAATATGGCCGCTTGTCTAAATGGCATGACGTGTCATATGACTAGAATACTGTTGCATCAGCTGTTACGTCCAGGGTCATCAGCCTGTAGAGACTGCCATTTGTTATGTTATGTTTGGGACTTTTATGTTGAAAATGAGGTTGCCGTAAGTTCACTGTGTCTATCTTCACGTCTTAAGTCACAGCTGTTTTGGGTTTCAGTTAGTGATTGTGCTTGTTCATTGGTTCATGTCCTAGTCTTGTTTGTATTTAAATTGCCTCAGTTCATGTCCTTGTGTTGGTCCACCGTCTTTTGTTTTAGAGCTATATCCATCTTTAGCACCCGCCTTTTTTCCCTGGTTAAGGTCTAGAGATATATGTCCGTTTTCTTGTCTCCAGTGTTAGATATTCTTTGTGATTTTTGGCCCTCATAACTTGTTTGTGTAAATAAAGTCAAAGTGCCTCCTTAACCGTGCCCCATGTGGCATCAGCACAGTTAATGTATTTTCCTCCTTTTGGCAAGAACAGAGGACATATTTTATTAGTATTCCACTGATGAACACATTTGAACCCAGTGAAACATAGGGTGAGAGAGAGAGCGAGAGAGAAAATTGACCTGAAGTGTCACAAATTTTAATACTGTTCCACATCTGAACCATGTGAGGTTCAAAGCACCACTTTTTTTGGGAGAGAGGGGGAGGGAAGGAGAGGGAGAGACAGAGTGAGAGTTAAATAGAAATAGAGAAACAGAGAGGGAGAGAGGGAAAACAGCTTGGCACCCTGAAAAGACCCCTTGTTTTCTGTGTGTGTAGTTTATATTGCCCATGATCACGTGTAGTGTCTAATGACATGGAACCGCATCCCCCAAACTCAGACAAGTGTCTAGTTACAGTGCTTTTTCTCACTGGGCATTAGGCCCCTCTTTAACAGCTAGAAATAGCCATTAGTGCGTTGTGCTTGGCCCGTCCAGCTGCTGGAGCACTCTCCGCAGTGAGCGGAGCAGAGCGTGTGTGCACTCAGCTTGACTGACAAAATTATACAGCATTTAATACTTCAGAATTGAAACACCAGGCAGGGCAGCGAGACGGGAAACAGCGTACGCAAAGACAGGAATCCCTGTATTTTAACACACAATTAGGTCATTGAGACCATTTTTCTTCACGCTACTCTTTTACATCACCTCCCCATCTGTCTCCCATGTCTGAATTGTGTGCCGAGTCCATCATTTATTCCCTTATAATTCACTGTCTTCATCCTGACTGCTTTACAGATCAGGTTCACACAAAACGAGTGAACAGTGTGGTCAAAACATCCGAGACTGCTGATATAAATGCTTCCAATTTGCATTCTTTTCATTCCATATTATATCATCAATCAATCTGAGGGAATAGTGAAATGTTTAAAAAGTGAAATGTTACTTTAATTTAAAAATTTCTTAGTCCTCTTTTTGACAATGGGATCTTGAATAGAAGGATACATTTGGGCAGAAGCTTCTAAAGTGAGTAGATCAGATCCACCTGAGAATTGTCTGGTTTTACTGTCTTCAAAATGTGAAAACTTTCTGTTCTTTATTTCTAGGTTCAAATGAAACAAAATGAAACAAAGCAAAACATAACAAAATTAGTCATTTTTGGATCCCACCAGAGCTGGAAAAACAGGTTTTTGATTTTCTTTTTGATCAGACAAAGGGTCCAACTGTCATGTTTGCCATGGGGAAGGAGGATGCAGATGCAGAAAATACCAAGAACATTGGGAATTTTAATGGAAAACACAAAACACTGCTCGATAACAGCAGCAATACAGAACAGAAAGTCTCTTGTTTTGTGTGAGGAATAAATGGAAGATCTGTGGTCAGTTTTGACCTGAAATGTAATATATAAACAATACACACCAAAACTATTCAGAGAAATCTTCTAATGAGGTCTTCAGAGTAATCATTACTTCAGTACTTGCGCACCTTATAAAGTCGCCATAGAAAACACTGAACAGTAAAATGGGATCCTATGTGTCTAAGGTCACCATGTCTCATGCCAAGAGTTGTCTACAGGGGTTAAAGCCCCCCAACACTGGCCTGTGAAGTTCTCTGGAGGGATGGTGCTCCATCCAGTGCCTTTAAAATGACCACCATTCATCCAACATCAGTACCTGACCTCACGAATGCTCTCAGGGCTGCAATCAAATCCTAACAGTAACACAGTTCCAACATCTAGAGCCTTTCCAGAAAAGTAGAGGCTGCTAATGCAGCAAAAAGGAGATAAACTCCCCCTATTAATACCCTTCATCTTATAGGAAATTCTAGTAAGCCAGGGTCATGACATTTGGGCACATGGTATATCATAAGTTCCTTTTTCAAAATGTGATATATTTCATTTGTTCATTTTGGAATATTTTAATAACATATTACAACATGCCTACTGATGAACCTACATGAGCTTTATATGTGATAACAATAATAAAATAAATAATAGCATTAAATCTAGAACAAATATTATTTTCTGTTGTGATACTCTCTTTGAATGTCTCTGCCCTGTATTTATTTTTAAAAAGTTTTAGGCAAAAATATTGTCAAAACTGCCATAAAACAAGTAATACAGTATAAATGAATAATCTATGAGAGAGTATTTGTATAGAGACTGAGAACAGTAGAGAGAGTGTGATATATAGAACCGATACCTTTTTTAAACAGGCCTTTAAAGTTGGTCATCTTTGTCTATTTGGCCAAGCCATTGTTGCTGTCTACTAAAGTGTTGTTTAGGCTGGTCTAAAATATCCTTAGTGAACCTTGAACATGCGCTTGTCATTTTATGGATGAATGAGAAGCTGCGGGGTAGCTGTGCCGTTGTGGAATGGGGTAATGGACCGTGCCGTATCACCTCATGACATCTGCCGGGTCAGTTTATTCTCAAAACAAAGCAAAATTCCTACACTTCTACAAACACACTGAACATTTTCAATCCCAGGGTGTCCAATAACTGTGTAATAACCACACATGTAATAATGATGTTACTACTGCTGATACAGTCACTGTTACAGATGGAGCTCATGTATAAACATGTGTTTATTACTTGAAATATATTACTTTAACTTTTTCATAATTGGTCATCACTGAAGACAATATTAGTAAATAATAATAATTTACACAGTTTTTCATTTAGCCCAGATGTAGTTGATCAGGCACGACATTTTTTTGTCCAAATTTTGCTTCTTTAGTTTAGCGCTGGAGCTATGAGGCTAATGTTGCTAACAACAGAAGTTAGTAGTTACCCAGATCTTTTACCGTAAACACATCTCCAAAACTGCTCTCAAACCTCATCCAGCTCTTCATTAAGGTGAAGAAGACACATGGGTGTGGTTTAGGACACAGTACGACTTACTGTGAGCGATAAAAATGAACTAAACTTCAGTGTGTAGCCAAATGCATTTTTATACAACAGGGTCTGCTTTCAGAGTGATGATCCATAATCAGTTTTTGTGGCTGTCATAAATACAGAGATATCTACATTAACTTTCACTCCTCTCCTGTCGTGGTCTGAAAAGGCTGCCTGTAGTGCTGTGTCCTAAACCACTTCCACAAGTCTGCTCCACCCTAATGAAGAGATGTATGTGGTTTGAATGTGTCCAGAAAAGTTTTCGAGATGCATTCATGGAAATTATTTGGGTGACTATTGACTTCTAGTATGAGCAACGTTAGCTTCGCAGCTCCAGTTTCTAACCTAAAGATGCAAAATTTGAACATGTCTTGCCAATAAATTTTTCTGTGTGGCTCTCTTTAAGCATCCTAAAGTAACTTGTGCTAAAAGATTAATGGACATTAATGGACAAAACAATGATTAAAGGTGTAGAACATTATGGGTCAGCTTGAATCTAAAATGAGGGAGATTGACATTATAGGTTCTTTTCACTATCATGGGTAAATCCTTGTCCTGGACTATACAGCACTCTGAATGGAGATTCTCCATTGAGGACTAGGATTTGTCACTGATTGGAAATAGAAACTATAATGTTAATGCCTCTCATTCCAGATTCAACAGATGAAGATCTTGCCAATTTTGTATAAAAAAAAAACTAAAACAAGTTTTTTAGCACTGGGACGATTATACAGGTAAACCAATAGATGCAATGGCATCCTACCTTGGCCCATGGATGCACCTCTGAGGGCTTCTCTGGCAGAGCCGAAGCCAAGCTCCCTGCACACCACGCTGGCCGCTGTTATGTCCCAGAGGTGATCGCACACGGTCCCCCACTTACCCTCCCTCAGCACCTCCACTCGGCCCTCTCCCAGTCTTGGGCCCGACTTCAGACGCACAACCTGCTCTCACAGACAGGAAAGATCCATCATGAGGGCAACAATTTTGTTTCTATTATTGTGTATATATTGTGTATTTGTGTATAATTTTTCTCTTTGATGTCCCTGTCCTCAATGTCTGTGCATGTGCATCAACTTAGCCTTACAGAACAGTTTTAATGTAATTTAAATGTGCTGTTTCTGTTTTCCATCAGCTTTCCTGAACAGGTGTGCTGACCTGTGAGGTGGACGGGGCCTGGGGCTGCCCGGAGACAGACAGTCGGGAGAACTGTAGGCCCGGAACACAGCGCACCACGGCGTGCATGCCCCCATTACATGGGACCTCATTGCGTGGGATAGACAGCTGAGCCTGGCACTGTGCCAAAGCGACCTCAGTGCCCAGACACTGGACCTTCTCCACCCAGTAACCCTTCTTACTGACCAGAGACCTGCAGAAGAAGAGAGTGAGATAGAAAGAGAGAGAGAGAGAGAGAGAGAGAGGAGGCTTCAAATATAACAATAAAATTAATGAAATAATACAAATCATACTGTGTATCAAGGCTTACCGCATGGCTGGATCTTCCATCTTGGAATCCCACTGTTTCCTGACAGGGGAGAGATTCCACAAACCATGAAATAAGTGGATAGAAAACTCAAAGACATTTGATACCAAATTTATCCTCAATAAATACGTCTCTGACTGCAGAGGTGTGTTTGCGTGTGTTTATAGAACGTTAGCTTATTTGTGTGTGTGTTTGTTTTAGCTGACGGTACCCCAGGCTTCTCCCTCCTTGCCTGCCAGACAGACAGGATGGCCAGCTACACACAAACACACACACATATGAATGTAGCACTACTCTACCCTATGGTGTCTGGTAGATGAATAGAAGCTGTATATAACACAGACAAAACAAGCTGAGGAGGTTCTGGTGGATTTGTGGATCTGTGTACACTTACAGAGACCCCAGTGTTCGATGGTGCAGACCAGACACCTTTCTGTCTGTTTGTCCTCCATCCCCCTGACCCCCAATGTACTACTCTGCTGCTCTGTACCAAAAGAACGTTTAGCTTGTTTTAAATGGACTATTTGTCCCAATTTCTGCTCTTAAACTTTATCCAAAGGAGACCTTACACAGCATTGTAAGTTTTAACCACAACATAACACACATTTACATCTATTTTAAATAATAACAACAACAATAACAATAATAATAATAATATTTTCTGGACAACACCTAATATCTGCAAATGATAACTTAAATTATAATTACAGACCAACTGCACCCCTGCAGATGTTGAAAATTGGCTGGGAAGATTCCAAGCAACAAATAGTCATCATAGTGGAGGAAAAGAAACTTCTCAGAGATTGCATTATTAAACAATACTCAAATGGAAAAAGCCAGTAGAGACATTAAAAATCCCTCTCATTATAACTGGGACAGACTGAACAAAGCCTGAACTCTTTGACAGTCATTCAGATAATCATGTTTGGTGAAAGAAGGGTGATCAGAAAGACACCACAACCACAGTGATAATCAGAAGGGAGATCAGAAGGACACCACAACCACAGTGAAATTGGGAGCTTCAGGGTATAGGGCTACAGACAGTACCACGGCAGCACACATCATTGAAGGAAACATTAACAGAGCGATACAGTGGTAGAAATTAGAGAAGAATTTAATCTCATCAGTCAAGAAAAGGGAGAAGAAGGAAGTTTTGACAAGACAACGGCCCCAAATAAATAAATAAACAACCAAAACATTGAAACTGGTTTCTAAACAAAGTGCCTTGCCAATCTCCTGACTTGAATCCATGGAAAATTTGAAATTTTGAAAACTTGGTGAGTTCATCAGAAGGACTTGCATAAGCTTGGGGAAGTGAAGACTAAATGGACCAAAATTGTACCACAATGCTATAAAAAGCTAATTACTTCTTTCTGTAGTTGAAGCTAAATCTAAAATCATTTTGTCCTTTCAGTTTAATCTTTGTTTAAAGGTTTTTTTGTTGTTTTTTTTTTTAAATAAATAAAATCCCAAAAGATTGTGTAATTGCATCTGTAGTGGATATCGACACTGCAAATAAAAAAAACAACAGTAGCTCAACATATATCATCCTCATTTAATGGGTGGTATATTATGGATTATTAACAATTATAATAATATAATTCTTATAATTTGTGAAATGCACTGTCAAAAACTGAAAAGGAATATTACGGGATTGTGTAGCAGTACAGATGTTAAAGCGGCCAGCCATAGTATTTATCCCACAGGTTTCTTCTGGTTGCTTAAAGAGGCATTTAATAAAACACTACTTTTTAAGAACAATCTTAAAGCTTAAAGAGGTTTCAGTGTGATGTAACATGTCTTCACTAATTAACAGTTTTTCCTAGAACTCTTCTTCCAAGCCTAAAACCATTTAGGAACTCTTTCTGGTGTGTGCAGGGTAGGGAAAGGATGTGTAAGATGTGGGCCACCCTGCCCATACCTAAACAAGCGGTGACAATTTTGCCTTTCGTCTGTTTCGTGATGGATGTGGTATTTGTTTAACCCACACTACAATAACGCAGATGGATCTGATCTCTCCTTCCTAAATGAATACAAGTCTTTACTTTCATCATGTCTTCTTCGCGAAAGCTCCACAAGTCACACACCCAGTGGCACCAAGTCATGAAAGAGGGGCAGGAAGCCGGGCAGCTAACGGGCACTTAAGCTAAATATAATCTCTGGCAGGGGATGATTTAATCCTAGCAGGCCACATGAGGGATGGAAAGCAATGGTGGTGTAGCAGATTTAACACAGCAGAAACAAGTGACTCACAAAATAAATCTTTAACAAATAAGAAAACGAGTGCTTTTTAGCCCAAACTGGGCAAAAATAAATCATAAAGGAAACATTTGTCTGGCTGGGGCTGCTGTATGTGCTGTGGGAACACCCCAAACAACATCAAGACTTCATGAATGTCTAAAGCGATGAGTCTGAGTTGTTAATTTCACACTGCAGGGCCTTCATTCAGCCATCCATCTTCAGCATTCAGTACCAGAGAGAGAAAATGTGATTTGCTGTGAATCACTAAGCATTATCTAGTACCATGTGTGTACGTTATGTAGTTTTTATAGTATATACATATATGGACTCACATTAGAGTATAAGAGGTCAATATCCAACAAAGTGACAATGTGCTGCCTCCAGGACTCTCAAAATCCAAGGCTGACACAACCAGGTCCCCTCCCTGCACCACACACCAGAGACGCCAGCCTCACACACTTCTGGACCCTCGCACGCAGTGTGATGGTGGTCTGGTCTGGTTTTGCAGAAGTGCTCATTAGCCACATGTACACCAACGAGAAGGCTTTATTGGCTGAGGACTGGTGAATTCAACAAGCTGTGAGGTATGAGTAATGGAAAGATGGGAAAAGAAAGGAAAAAATGAAAGAAAGAGGAAGTTGTTGGGGTGTTTCAATGATTGGTGTCATGAATCATCAGGTGGCGTCAAAGTCCTGACCTTTTGAGTTATATAAAAGTTCATGATTAATGCTAGACCATGAAATTGACTTTTATTTTTGCATGGTATTGTTGTATAGCAAGCATTAAATTCACATGATTGTATTGTGTTTCATAAAACTTGCATCCAGAGCCATACGTATGTGTGTCTGTGTGTGTGTTTGGACTTGAGAGGAAGACTGGGTTTATTTCACATGCTTTAAAGTGGTTTTGCATCAAGTAGAGAAGTTGGTTATGATTGAGATGTTTTTGATAAATCATGATCGTCAGATCGTTTTTACACTAAACAAGTGTCTGAGGACATTCAGCGTCTTCTCCTTCAGCAGTGAAAATTAGAGACAAAGAAATGAATGTGTATTTGACTATTTCTTTTAGTTTAACTGTTGTCAGACATTGTATTTTTTGTTTTTTTAATTCAAAGAAAGCATATCTGTCAGAGAAAAGGGGGTATAAAGGGAAGTATCATATCATTATTTATAGTCAAGTCAAGTAGGGTTTATTTGTCATTTCTGCCATATACACATAGTACAAATGAAACAACGTTCCTCCAGGACCATGGTGCAACACCAGAACTGAACAGAACAGAACACAAGACCACAAGTGCAACAAAGCCTCTGCTACCAGAATGGGGAACAGTTTCTTCATCCCAGGCTTTGCGGATGCAGTGTGTGGTGTAATTGTCTGTGACAGAGTGGAGAGAGACCCCAATGATCTTCTCAGCTCACAATCCTCTGTAGGGTCTTGTGGTCCAAAACGTTGCAATTCCCATACCAGGCTGTGATGCAGCTACATAGCATGCTCTCTATGGTTCCTCTGTAGAACATGGTGAGGATTGGGGTGGAAGGTGCGTTCTCCTCAGTCTCTGTAGGAAGTAGAGACGCTGCTGGGCTTTCTTGGTGATGAAGCTGGTGTTGAGGGTCTATGTGATGTTCTCTGTGATGTGAACACCAAGGAACTTGATGCTCTGGACGATCTCCACCGAGGAGCCACCGATGCTCAGCGGGGAGTGATCACGTTGCGCCCTCCTGAAGTCAACAACTATCTCTTTTGTTTTATCCACATTCAGGGACAGTTTGTTGGCTTCGCACTAGTCCGTCAGCTGTTGTACTTCCTCTCTGTATGCTGCTTCATTGTTCCCGCTGATCAAACCCGACACAGTTGTGTCATCAGTGAACTTGATGATGTGGTTCGAGCAGTGCATTGCTGCACAGTAGTGTGTCAGCAGCATGGGGCCCTGGGGGGGGCCCTGCTTTCAGCGTGGTGGTGCTGGAGATGTTGCTCCCGATCCTGACTGACTGAGGTCTCCCAGTCAGGAAGTCCAGCACCCAGTTGCAGAGGGAGGTGTTTAGGCCCAGCAGTCTCAGCTTCCCGATCAGACGCTGAGGAATGATGGTATTGAATGCTGAACTAAAGTCTATGAACTGCATTCTAACATAAGTGTTCTTTTTGTCCAGGTGAGTGAGGGCCAGGTGTAGGGTGGTGTTGTTGGCAATACCATCCTTCATGCCCATCTCTAAGTACCTGCCATTTCTTATTGCTTTTGTGGAGGAAATGTTTAAAACAGTGATGAATACGTCTCTAACTCTAGAAATTCCACAAGAGTGTTCTTCTATTCTGGTGGGGTCTAAGGAGTTAACAAATGATGGAGGACAAATATTTATGCACTCAAATTATTCAGTCCATCCAATATTCCTCACTTTCTGTTCTGTTCAATTGTACACATGCACAAATACACTTATTATACATTGACAGACATATTTCCCGTGGAAAATTAGCCTGGGTCCAAAATGATTTTCACTGCATGCTTGAAACATGAGCACAGTGGAAGGAAAACCACATGGATTCTACTCTGACACCCAAATGTCTGACAGGATGATCCACTGTAAGATCAAAACATATCCAGCAAGGTCAAGACCTTCCTACTTTAGAAGTCCCAATCCCACTTCTGCCACCACAACGGTCCCAGCAGAGAGCGGATAATATGGCACACGTGTTCCAAATGTTCCAGACTTTTTCCACAGGAGAAGATGATCTTTCTAGAACATCCATAAGTATAACTTATGTTGTATTTTAGAAAAATATAGTCTGCTGAGACAGGGTTTTGAATACAAATAGGTGGCTGCACCCAATCCAGAAGAGAAAGAAAGTGCGGACCACACCACAAAGAAGTCCATGTCTGTCTTCATGTGTTTATTATGAATGAAACGGATTTAAGGAACTTAAAGCAGAAGCTTGGAGAAATGACAGATTACACAATTCTGCCAGCCTCTCTTTCCCTAAAAGAAGATCGGTCTAGTGTCTGACATTTGCTTTAGATTTACACTGAAGCTTCAAGGCTAATACAGCTAACAAGTAATAAAAGCTTACACAGCACCATCCATACATTAGCATCATCTATGCTTATCAAAATTGCTGCCATTAGGCTGGAAGGTTGAAGGCCCATCTTCATGTGTCATGAAGCACCACCGCATCTTTTCAAATCATGACTCAATATGCATGGAGGAGAATGCTAATCCTGTTCCATCAGCTAACACATACCCAATTTGGCTAACCTCACAATAATGGAGAGGGAAGGACATCAAGAGCTAAGAATGCAGAATTGTTTACATTTACATCATTTGGTCATAGCTTTTATCCAAAGTCATTTTTTTGCCTTTTAGAAGTTTGTATTTAATCTAAAATGACCAAAACATGTTCATATGCAAAGTGATTAGCTTAGTGTTCATATACGTCTAAGTTATCATAGGGGCGCTAGTATAATTTGCATTATCTTAGAGGTGATTTTTACTCAGTGTTTTGATATTTATTGCCCCAAACAGAATGCATTATTAGTTTTTTCTTAGACCATAGTATTAAGGAGTGGACTGACCAATGGGCTCTGGCCAAATTAAGGATTTAAAAAAATCTTTACATTTGCTTCTTTAAAGAACTATTAATTGAAAGGTTCTTTAGTGGCCCTTCAAAGGTCCAAAGCACCCTTGGAGCACATTAGCCTCATTGCTTGGCCTTGGTTGATCAAAACATGCAAAAGTTAAAGTCATCTGAATTATTTCTTTAAGCTGTCATCTGGTATCCCTGGCCTTGAAGTGGGTGTCTAAGTGAAATTACAGGAAGAAAGGGCTGAGGCTTGAAGGGCTAAATAGGTGAGGTTCTGTGCTGACACAGCTGAATTAAACATGGCTATTAAAATGCATTCAGAGACAGTGGAGCAGGATTACGCCTTACAATTACTGCAGCTCTGGCCGTGCAACCTGACCAGAGAGGACAGCAGCTCGCTGCCCGCGGCGAGACGTGACACTAAGCCAGAACATACAAAATTTCTCTGTTGTAGTGTATTTATCTATCTGTCTATCTATCTATCTATCTATCTATCTATCCATCTATGTATGTATGTATGTAT
>JBBJLS010071006.1:0-11431 GCA_037577275.1 Bryconaethiops microstoma | reverse complement strand
CCACACACACACACAGACCCACACACACACACACACACACACACACACACACACACACACACACACACACGTGTGTATGGCATCACAAGCAACACTGAAGCATGGCTCATGTTCAGTGGGTTCTTTTTATGTCACGTGTGTCAGTTGGACTGGTCAAATTCGGCTTCAACACCAGTCAGAAGTCCCATGCTCATTACACTGCAGGGCGGAATGATATTGTCTGGAGTGAACCTGGTCCTTTTAACAAGACTGTTCTGCTGAACAAGTTTCCACAAATACATTTCTCTTTCATTACAGACAGCGTATCAGTGTATCGAGGTTATTAGCAGTCCAGTAGCTGTGTACTAAATCTACACATGTGAGCCAATCTGAGTCATTCTGAGGCAAGGCACTCTAATAAGCCAAGCCTAAAGACTGACTCCAGGTACAACTAATTATAGAAATAAAGCAAATAAATAAGATCCTTGCAAATGTGGAAGTAATTTTCAGTAATTAGAAATTAAAAATAAGATGTAAAACACAATGACTTTTCCTTTTGCACACGTTTTCTCATTTGCAGTTTCAGATGTGGAATAAGGATAATATAGATTTCAGGTGTTAATGGTAAAATGCATTTTTTTTTGCAAATTCTCACTTGACTGAGTGAAGGTTAAGCAGAGTCTTGGTATGAAATCAAATTTTCACTGGTGAGTCTTCGTTAACAAACTCTTCCTAATATAGAATCACAGTTTGTAAACAGGAAAGGTCTGATATATAGTTACATGAAAACAGATGACACAGGTTCCAGACTTCTCAGTGAACTCCAGTTTAAATAAGTTCCTCCGGGATAAATAAAGATTTCTGATTCTGATTCTGAGTCCAAGAATCACGTTCAAGTCCAACTGCAGCAACTCATTTAATTTAACGAAGAGCTGATTACCTGAAACAGATGTCGGATGGTATTTGTAAATATTGGGACTTCCTTAAGGAGAGGTTTGAAAATGTGTAGCACTGTGTAGCATTTATTATATTTTCAGGGAACAAATCAAAAACAAAGAACTGTGCAGAAATCAATACTGTCACTGACTGATTAAGACCTTATTTTCCTACCAGCATAACCCATTAGACAGGATTCTTCTAATACATGTGACCTAAAAATTGACCTATATCAGCCTGAATGGCTAACTGTACATTCTGAGGCAAAATGAAATGTGAATTAAAATAAATGTACAATTACTGTCAGAATAACGCTGAAATTTATTCACGGTGATTAATAAAAAAGGATGAACTTCAGTTCACATATTATACACATATGCAGAGGGTAGCTGTTATTTTTAAATGGAGTAAAGAAATTGATTAAGAAGGGTTTGATATGAGAGTAACTGTTGTGAGCAAGCATTGCCTGAGCTATCTGCTTCGTTTGGCTTGCGTTTCCTCTTCATGTGACTCTGTGGATGTGGGATCCCTTTGTTGGGAGTGAGCACTGAGAGACTGCATGGCTTGGACCTGCCTTAGACGTTTATTCAGCTCCTCTCCACAGGCCTGCACCAACACAGTGGTCCTCTCCCTGTCCCACCCCAGCACGTCCATCAGAGCCTTCATGTCCTGCTTCAGCACCATCTACACATACACATGTTTGTCACATTTATTATAAATTCCTCATGTTTCTCCAACATGTTTGTCTGAGAAACAAAGGGACACTTTTAAAAAAACCAGGTCACAAAGAGTTCTTGGAAACACCATCAGAGCAGGTAGGGAGGTAGGTATGCACTTGTATTTATGTTTCTTTTTTGTAATTAGGTTAGGTAGAACATTGGCTTAGTTAGAGGTGTTTGTGTTTATTATTTTGGTCTGATCATCTTCTGAAGTTTAAGCCACTTTGAAATGAAAAAATACAAAGCAAACGCACGTTTGGGGTTTTTGCACAATTATTCCTTTGTATATTACGGTCCAACCTATACCAGGCAGAAAGAAAAAAAAATGTAATATTTTTGTACATTTTTTCATCTTTCTGCATAATTAAATGTTTGCTTTCTGATGCTAAATGCTCTGCTCTACAGAAATATGCAGTGTTTGCAATGTTCAAAGTAGTGGTGATAGGAACCAGATATATGAAGCATTTAATACCTACATACAGAAAGTAGTTACATGAAAAGGCTATGGATACACTGCCGGATGCTTGACACATTATTTCCCAGTAGTTCTGAGAAATTTTTGGCTTAAGACGTTTTTTTGTTTTTTTATTAATTGTGGGAAGACACATGCAGGCTGTTTTAAGGGAAAAAAATGCCCACAAAACATTTGTGAGGTCAAAGCATGTTTTAACATCAAACCACTCATCCACCTTGCTTCAATCTCAGTTAATGAAGCAAGTTATTGTGTTTTTTTGTCGAGCTCTCCTTTAAAGAACCCTGAACATAAAGGTAAAGGTTCTACATCAATTAGACGTCTGTCCTATAACAGTCCGTTATTCATATGTACGTTAGTAACACTGGAACCAGATTTTGGTCTGCTTCCATCATTTGTTGTCTCTAAACACTCCACCTTAAAATTTTCATGCTTGACTCGCCACTGAAAATCATCTGTGTAAATTCTAATGAATAATAAATGAGTGACAGCTCATCTTCATCAGATTATTTTACCAGATGGGGTAGTTTTGCCTTTATGCGATGGATCAAAGAGGGATAGTGCCCCCATGTGGAACATAGAGGGAAAATGCATTAATAAATATCTGGATAACGTCATTCCTTAGCCTTATTAAAACTTAGAAAAAGTTATTAGATAAAGTTTGGGGGGGGGGGGGTTTGTTATAAACAGGAGTGCAAGTTTGGTATTGGAGAAGTTCCCAGGAGAAGTTCCAGCTCTAACATAACACACCTGCAATTACTCTCTGAATATTAGAGTCATGCATGTTAGAACCTAACTCTCCAACAGCAGTTGATCAGGAAGAGCAGATGGATACAAAGCATGTACCTTAATATACTCCCTATAAAAAATGCACTATTAGAAGGCCTAATAGTGCAATAGTACTAAGTACACTGTTACAATGAGAGAATAAGATCAGTCGTGTAAATACCTGAAGTTCCTCATTGGAGAGTCTTGTTTCTGGGCTAGTTCTGTCCTTCAGAACCTGCAGGGTTTTCAAGCTGAATCCCGCAGCAGAGTCCACCTCCATCCCGTCTGTTTCATCCAGTGCATTTCTACCTGCAACAGGCACAGAATGCTAATGAGCTCTCAAAATAAAACCTTTTATTTAAAGTGTCCTGCAGAGGTTAAATTAAATAAGACTCAGTCACTTTCCGCTGTTTAGCCCTGAAATGGAAAAATAGTTCATTTGTTAAAAAATATTGTTGGTTCTTAGCACAACAGCTCCATCACTTGGCTGGAGGCTTTCAGTGACCAAAATGTATTCATCATGCATGGAGGTTTGGAATGGTGGAATGGTTATTTGAATGGTGGAATGGAAGACTAAGTGTCAAACAAGTGTGTCAAACAAGTAGGTGCAAATTGGGCGTTGACTTTACAGTAAGCAAGGCATATTATGTTCCAAGAACACCGGTCTATAGTGAAAAACCGCTTGTTGTGTTTTGGTTAAAAAAAAAAAGTCTTAAAATGCCTATGTTTATAGTGTAAACCCTAAATATGCCCCCAAATATGGTCCCAGAACACTTTAATTTCAGTTTAAACTCAATTTAATACATTACCCTTAACGAAAATGTAATGGTAAACCCATATTCGTTCTGTACAACTTACACTGAAGTCCTGCAGTGCCAGAATGTAAATACCAATATTATAATTTAGCACAAGAATTATAGGCTATATTGCCATGAAAAAAGCCTAAAAAATTTGGAGGATATCTGCGTTTCCACGAATTTTCTGGAGTTTTGCCAGCAATTAATAGTTCGGCTCCAAGAAAAAATGACTGAATCTGAAACACTTTAATTTAATTTTAAACTCATCTTAATATATTACCCTTAAAATATAAAAGGTATTATTGTTATTATTATTATTATTGATTTATTATTTTTATTAAACCCATATACGTGCTGGACAGTGTACAATGGACTGCCGTCTCCTACAATTAATTCATGCACTGGCGTTGTCTTTGGTAAGCGCTGCCATTTTCTTTGGTATAAGCAGATAAATACAGTAGTAATTTTACAGATTTTTTTGTAATAAAAATACAGTAAAATGTACAGGTAATCACCAATAATTTTTACAGTTCATGAATTTACTGTTCGCCGGCAGCGCATCTTATTCAGTCCGCCCCTGCTCTGAGTACAGCGGTATTTAATCCTCTGAGGTCAGCAATCCCTCCTGAGGGATATTTCGACTGTTCCAAAACAATCATCTAAAGCTCCGCAAGGTTTTGTCCTAGAAACATTTAAGTAACACCACTAGAAACCTCGAATCTTCTAGTTTTCAAATACGAGTTTTAGTTAAAATATATCGATGGCACTTTGTAAATAGAATAAAAAGAATTCTTGATTTTCTGTGCCTCAGGCTGCAAGCTGCCTGTTAATGACACGAAAGACGAGCTTTCTTTGTGTTCTCTGGACAGTTATATTTTAAATGAAAATGCAGCTGAATTTACGTTAATAATTATGTTACAAAATTAGTAAATTATATTTTTTTAATAATTTGCAACTAAAATGCGTAAAAAACATATTGCCACGAAAAAAGCACAAAAAAAATGCGGAGAATATTTGCAGTTTCTGCGTTATTGTGGAGATTTTCGCATGCAACTATCAGTTAGGTTCTCAGAAAAAATCCATGTGAGACTGATTCTGCGACTCCTGATCCGCGTAAAACCGGGGGGTTACTATAGATGATCTACAAATGTTAAAACTGCAAACTTAAGCAAATTAAGTCATTTGTGTATATTTCTGTCAGTTCTGAAATTAGCATTTTGTATAACATCCCTTTGCCAGCTTGATTCTGTGACATTTACATTTACATTGTACATTTACGGCATTTATCAGACGCTTTTATCCAAAGCGACTTCCATTCCCTAACTACAGGGGACAGTTTCCTTGGAGCAACTTGGGGTTAAGGGTCTTGCTCAGGAACCCAGTCGCTCAGGTATGTCGAAGAAAGTATGCGAACCCATGACCTCTTGGTCTAGAGGCAAGTATCCTACCATTAGACCACCACCACCACTGGATCTTTTTTGTGCGTTTTCTGTTTGGATGTTTGAGGTTCTTTAGATGACATGAAAGGTTTTCTTCTGGCATGCCTCCTATATAGTTTGTTGCATGTAAGAAGTGTCTTTTTTTTTTTTTGATGATGCCAAAATTCTGCCCACTTCTACAAATCTCCAACCATAAACATTTCCCTCTCTGATCATTACCCCTGTGCATGTGGGTAAAATAAGCCTACATTCTCTACTAGCCAGGTTCACTACAGCTCTGTTTTTTTAAACTTCTTAATTATTGTCTTATCAGAGGACAGGGCATTTTCAGACACATAGCTATTTTGTAGCCATTCCTTGACTTATGGAGGACAACCTATTTTCTGATTTCATTTACATGTTCAAACAAATTTAGCCTCTATATCAACTCATTTTCCACTTTGCCTAGATGTAGTTAATCAGTCAAGTTCAAATTTTGAAGTTCAAATTTTGCTTTTTTGTTTAGTGCTGGATGTATGAGGCTAATGTTGCGAACAAACACTAGAAATCAATAGTCACCCAAATTGTTTCCATAAATACATTCCCAAAAACTGCATTCTGCTCTTCATTAAGGTGGTGCAGACTTGTGTATGTGGTTTTGGACACAGTATGACTTAATATGAGCTATAAAAATGAACTAAACAGGCAACAGGCAGTCAGTTTAGATATTCATAATGGTCGTTGCCACAAATAATCATTTTAGATCAGCACTCCTACTCCTGGGGCAGACCCTTCAAAACAGACCCTTCAAGTTCAAGCACATTGCACCACCTTAATGACGAGCTGGATGCAGTTTGAGCAAGTTGAGGAAGTTTTAGGAGACTACTGACTAGTGTCTAACGTCCGCCTAGTAGAACCGGTTCTAAATTAAAAGAAGCAAAACTTGGACAACAAACATGGCTTGACTGATCAAAGATACGTGGGGTAAGTGACATTGTGTAAATCTGAGTTTTTCACCAAGCACTTGCTTTAAGAGTTAAGTTGACTTAAAAAAGTGAAATATAGGCAAACATGCTTCAGTTACACTTAGGTTTAGATTATGATATTTAACAGAATCCATTACATTCATGTTCAGGTTCAGCTGAAGTTAAAAGATACACTAGATGGACAAAAATATTACACAGACAGGGACTTTAATGACATTGCTTTCAAACACATAGACTTTAATATGGAGTTGTTCTACTTTTGCAGCTATAACAGCTTCCACTGTTCTTGGAAGACTTTCCACGAGATTTTGGAGTTTCTGTAGGATGTGCCCATTCATTCTGTAGATTCATAAGGTCAGGCACTGATGATTTCCGTTCCAGTTTATTCATAGGTGTTACATGGGGTTGAGGTCATGTCTTATGGACCTCGCTTTGTGCACTGGGGTACAGCCATGCTGGAGTAGAAAAGGTTCTTACACAACCTGTGTCTACAAAGTTGGAAGTATGTTGTCCAAAATGTCTTGGTATGTTGAAGCATTAAGTTTGCCATTCACTGAAAGTAAGAAGCTATCTGAAGTCAACAATTAAGAGGTGTGTCCCAATCCTTTTGTCCATATAGTATATCTAGATAAATGTCAGTTAAAAAAAAAAACAAGCTAGGCATCTAAAGTGTTCCTGAGGCTCCTACCTTCTTGCTGCAGTGCCTGGCTGCGTTCTTTCTCCACAACCTTCAGATAGAGCTGCAGGAGCTCTTTAGACTGCCTCTCCTCCTCCCGGCGGTCCAGGACCCGCTGTAAGGTGTTTTGTAAATCCAGCGTTTTTTGCTCAGGGAAGCCGAGCGCTGAGGCCAAGTCTGCACAAGGTACATCCACCAGAATCTGTAGAATGTAAAAGTTTGGTAACGCTTCCGCACAGCGTGCTACAAACATGTCATGGCAGATGTAATATGCGTTAATGAGTTGTCATGACAGGTTATGTGTTTAGAAATTTAACACCATTTGGTTACCTTTACTGGTGATAATAAATACTCAGTTTCTTTACAAACAGCAGAAATATAAAGGACAGACAAAAAACAAGATGATGAAACACCACAATTACATGTAATTACATGTAAAGAATGACTGTTGCTGTCAACAATTGTAAGCTCATTTGAAATGGTAGGTCTTAAGGGAGTGTTTGATAGAGATCAGAGGTGAGGAGTTTCTAATGTCACTAGGAAGGGAGTTCCAGAGGGCGGGGGCAACAACAAAGACCCTTTCACCCCAGGAGCTTTGGTTCTTTTAGGAAGGGAAAGGAGATAGGAATCAGTGAAGGGAGTGTTTGGAGGAGTGACTATGGAGCAGATCAGCTAGATACAATGGCACCAAATTGTGGAGTGATTTGTTGGTGAAGAATAGAAGACTAAACTGAATATTGTGCTGGACAGGAAGCCAGTGGCACTCTTCAGGAATGTGGCCAATAGGCCAAAACCTGGTGAAGAGACATGCAGCCAAATTCTGGTCATATGGGTTTCTTTATCGTTTTGACTGGGAGGCATTATCGAGATGTAACGAAAGCATGGAAGACAGTTTCTACATAGGAAAGGGAAAAGATGAAGATGACTATTGTTTCTGAGGTGGAAAAAAGCTGTCTTTTCTATATAGTTCACATGGGGTTCAAAGGACAGAGTTTGGTTGAAAAGAGCAGGTAGATTACGGATAAGAACAAAGTGATGCCATCAATAGTAAGAGATAAGCTGTAATATGAATCAACAAAGGATTTTGGACCGATAATAATAATAATGGTAATTGTCATAACATAATATAATTTTGTCATATGCTAATTTATGGTCATGCCAATAGATACTATAGTATCTGTCATGACAGTTACCAGCAATAGCAATATGACACTTATTACAATGAACATAATCTGTCATGACAACTAATCTACCATGACACATTTATGGCAATGTCAATATTATAGAGCAGGGTTTAAGTAACGTGTGACCACTATTTCCAATCATAGTGAGTGCTCAGCATAATCACAGTTTTCAGCTTTAACATGGCATTCTAAAACAAATACTGAGGCATTTCTATGCATGATTGTCATGCTGTGTTGACTATATAATTTATTTATAATGTATATACTATTATAATTTATATAATTGATCATTTATTTTATAATTTAATACTATTATGACCGTCATAACCTGCATAACCTGAAAGTCTTGACAGAGACTCCTTGAACTGACCTGTAGATCTGCCTCGGACATTAGAATGATGCTGGCCAGGTCTTGTTTCAGTTGGTTAGCCAAACTGCACCAGGCGTTCACGGCACTGTCCACAGCATCCGTGTGGACATCAACAGACTCCATCCTCAGCCATGCGGTGCCTCCATCATCTACAGAGGACAATATTCCTGATCATGAGACGAGATAACGTACACCAAACAATATGTTTGCCTTCATATCTGCTCTTACATCTCTTGGCAGGTGTCCACACCTCGCTGTTACACAATAGTACGAATTTGGTATTCGGTGGCAGACACAAGAAGTAGGTCTCATCTTCCACAAACGTGCCGTCCTCTTCAAGCACCACTGCCACTGAGGAACCAGGGCTGAAGCCCAACAATTCACTCCCTACACCGGGACAGTGAAAAATACATTAATGCATACATCCATTCAAAGGTCCACACAGATATAACAAAAGACACTGGCAGGATCTGAGAGAGGGAAATAAGAACAGTGACAGACATAGAAGTAGAAGAAAAAACAAAGAAGGCGAAATAAACAATGAAGAAGAAGAAGAAGAAGAAGAAGAAGAAGAAGAAGAGTGAAATAAGAAAAACAAAGAAGAGGAAAAAACAGAAAAAGAGGCAAATAACAAAAATTAAGAAGTAAGACTGAACTTGCTGGGCAAGTCCCTACTTGAATGCAATTTGAGAGAATGCAAACAGCTTCAGTTGTACATTTTCATCATACTGTTCCGCAGGTCACTCAGAGCAGTGAAAGTGCTGTTAAAGAGAAACTAACTGTGTTACAGCTTCTCTCACAGAGAGCTGTTACAGGGCATGGTCCAGAATACAGTGCGATTACCTGAGACAGGTTAAAGCCTAAAACAGTGTTGTACTGAAATATGGTATAAAAAAAAACAATGTTTTAAATCGCTTTTCAGATTTTCACTATTTTACCACCATCATCATCATGACATTTAACACTGAGGAGACACCCCAGTGCTTCTGGATGGTGAATAAAACTGTGATGCAGACACAGGAGGACAAAAAAGTAAAGTGGCCCCTAATAGTCACAAGTGAACACACCACAGCACCACACACAGTGTGAACAGTGTGAAATTCCTTCTCTGCATTTAACCCATTCACCAAGTGAAGCAGTAGGCAGCCAAGAGCAGTGTGCATAGGTGGTACCTTGCTCAAGGGTACCTCAGTGGGATTTGAACCCATGACCTTCTGATTGCAGGGGCAACACCCTAACCACTAGGCCACCAGCTGGTTTGTTAGTGAAACTAGATGTTCCTGAGCTTTCAGGATTAATGTTTTTAACCCATATGTCCACTTTTTTCCTCACTTTAAATGGTTTTGAAAGTGAAGTCCCTGCATCATTTCACATTAAACCACTTTGAAGTACTGTACTCTCTCCCTAATACGGGTACAGCCAGAGAGACAGAGAGAGAGAGGGAGAGAGAGAGAAAAAAATGAGAGAGAAAATGAGAAAGAGAGAGAATGAGAAAGAAAGAGAGAGGGGGAGAGAGAGAGAGATCGGTGGGAAGGGTAGAGACTAATAATCATGATTATAACTTATAACAGTGTTTATAACTCATGATTCAGATATGACGTTCAGTTTTTAAATATCAAACGTATGAGAAAAGGTGTTTAAAATAGATTAAAAACTCATTGTGGGGTGGGAAGCTTAAGGTGGCATAATGCAGGGCAAGATGACTACACAACAAGACCATACCCCACTTATGACGGGCCATGAAGTCCCCCCATAGAGCCAAAAGAACAAACCTATATGCTGTTGGATTTACTAACACAAATACAGTATTGTGGGATTTACTAACAAATCATTGTGATTCGAACAGCGTGGCTAAAATAAACAGAACAGAAAAACATGTGTTTGTGTAATTTAGAACACGGGAGATGTTTCCAGCAGTTTTGTAGCATTAAATGATTCTGAATAACTGGGTGAAAGAGGAAGAGAAGCGTCATCTGTGTGCAGCTGTATCTGTCTGAATTCCTAAAATATGTGAGGTCCTGAGGACTGCCCTCAGACCAGCTCTGGCATTCATGCATTGCTGTTCTCCCTTGTACAAGGCTTTGGAATAAAAGTGTGAGAAGAGAAAAAGATTTGAAGTTGTGTTTTATACCAGACCGGGATCTCCGAACCAAGGGAAAGTGCGGTGAACGCTAGGATTCCCGCACGACAATGCATAAGGAGATGAAACTTCAGTTCCACCAGGCAGCAAGGACCACGAGTGACCTTTAGTGGTCTGTTAGAGAAACTAGATAATTCTGACCTGTAGTTTTAACCAATTCATCCGCTTTTTCCACTTCGAGAGGTTTCGAAAGTGGCGTCTCTGAATTGTTTCGCTTTAAACCAGTCTTAAGGACTTTACATCTCGACAGCTGAACTGAGCAAAGTCTTTTTTAATCAGTTGAATTCACTTTTAATACGTGCAGGGGTCTACCTGATACTTACTGCGCGTTTTAAATAAAGATAATGTCCTTACCTTTCTCTCTCAGCTCCTCCAGGGACTGGACTCCCAGACCGTAACACTTCTGTCGGGGTGCATCACACACTTTACACGGCTTCTCTGGCATGGCTGGATCCGTTACACACCAACAAACACCCCCATGATAGTTATATAAAACTGAGCTTTGATCAGATCTTCTCACAGCTCTGTAAGAGACCAGCGTTATACCCGCCTGTTTATTCAGACAGATCACACTTCCGCCTTCAGAGTAGAGGGCCCCGTCCCAAATACAGCTGGATACACTTCTACGCTGCTTAGTGCACATCTGAGACCAAACGGTGTAGAAATGATCTGGTCCTGACAGAGACTGATCCACTAGTTGCAACAGGAGAGAGAGAGAGAGAGAGAGAGAAACGCATAGAAACATATAGAGGATCTAA
This sequence comes from Bryconaethiops microstoma, assembly GCA_037577275.1. NCBI lineage: Eukaryota > Metazoa > Chordata > Actinopteri > Characiformes > Alestidae > Bryconaethiops > Bryconaethiops microstoma. The sequence goes on along the minus strand of JBBJLS010071006.1, from coordinate 228 downwards.
AGAATCGGTTCAAATTGAGTTTTTTTGTGTAAAAGGAGCAGTTTGTAAAGTTTGTAAACCGTTTGAAATGAACATAAGGCACAAATGACTTGAAGCATTTTTCATTTTTACTTTTATCTGTTTAGCTCCATTCACCCAATTCTCAGAGAACTCTCTATCGGGCGCCCTCTAGCGTTTCTCACTCAGGTGTTCAGGAGGGAGGAGAGACTGAAGACTGTTCAGCTTATA
>JBBJLS010071005.1:0-11432 GCA_037577275.1 Bryconaethiops microstoma | reverse complement strand
AGTGTGAGTGTGAGTGTGAGTGTGAGTGTGTGAGTGTGTGTGTGGTGTGTGAGTGTGTGTGTGTGTGTGTGTGTGGTGTGTGAGTGTGTGTGTGGTGTGTGTGTGTGTGTGTGTGTGTGTGTGTGTGTGAGTGTGAGTGTGTGTGTACACTGAGTAACACTGTGGTACCAGTGTTCTGAAGGCCAGTTAAAGGGGAGTGTGTGACACAGTCAGCTCTAATAAACACACTTGTCTCTCCGTCCTCTCAGGCCATGTCTGCTGTGCTCTGCTGCGGCCCCGTGTTTGACAACGTGGGACTTTCTCCAGACGGCTACCTGTACAAGTGGCTGGACAACATCCTGGCCTGCCAGGACCCGCGGGTACGAGGCCAGATCTCCATCTCTAGCGCTGTCCTAGAGGTCGCCATTGCAATGTTTTCATTATACAACTGATCTGGACTCCCAAGTGCTGCAACTGTGGAAATGTTGATCATCGGAAGATCACGAATTAGTCAGTGTAACGAATAGCTGCAACACCACTTTCTTAATTATGGTGCAACCCTCGGTCCCTCTGGAAGCTTTACATCTCGTTAACTGTAAGCTGTTACACTACATTACTGTTCAGCGTCGTCGTGTCTATTTACCCGAGACTCTTTATTTGATTCTTTATTTGTCAAATGCATAGTTATACAAGTGCAACACGCAGTGAAATGCTCCTTTTATGACTGTGCAACATAATAAAAATAGTACAATTTTAAATTAGACACAAATCTGAACATTTCTAAAACACAAATAAATATTAAAGGAAAATAAGTACAAGTAAAGTAAAGGTAAGTACAAATTTAGAAACACAAACTCAAAAACACAATCTAAATAAAAAGTAAAACAACACAAGTTAAATATGGTGAAATATATAAGCTCAATTAGAGCTTTTCGTCTATAGAGTTCTTTAAATTGTGAGTTATAAGCAGTTATAAGTTATGAGTGTCGTGTGTCGTTTCTGTTGAACGTCTCTTTATACTGCGCACATGTTCTCCACTGCTTACGACAAGAAAGTGACCCTGAACCTTGAATAGACGCAGGGCTGGACCAGGATGTAGATCCAAATGTTTTAATTAACATAAGATGGGAAATGAGATACCAAGCCAGGAATAAGCCGAACATTGAAGCAACACGGGGAAATAACTAAGAATAAAGTAATAAAGTAATAAAGTAATGCAAGACAAAATACGACAAAGCAGGAAGAAAACAGAGCAACCAGGATGGACCAGGACTGAACTGAGACATGCAGAGAAGTAAAATCCCAGAGATCCCAAACTGAAACACAGGGGTGTGAGGAATCTAAGGAATATTATAACTGGAAACACCTGGGCGGGAACATTGAGAAGGAGGCGGGACTAAGGCGTAGACTGACATCAAAACAACAACAAGCTCACATGGCAGTCAGACGCATGGCGAGGTAACAATGACATGGACAAGAAAACGAGGGACAAGACAGGAGAACATTGCAGCAGCCGTCTGTGTCCAGCAGCCTGTCCAGGGTGCTCTTCAAACCTCCAGCAGCCTGTCCAGGGTGCTCCTCAAACCTCCAGCAGCCTGTCCAGGGTGCTCCTCAAACCTCCAGCAGCCTGTCCAGGGTGCTCCTCAAACTTCCAGCAGCCTGTCCAGGGTGCTCCTCAAACCTCCAGCAGCCTGTCCAGGGTGCACCAGGATAGGCTCCGCCCCCCCGCCCCCAAATACACACGCACCCCACCACGGTTTATAAATAAAATGTTATTTAGTCAAAGTCAAAGTGAACTTTGTCATCTCAACCTCCAGTATACAGAGAGACGAAATGGTGAATCTCAGGTTCCACAGTGTTCATACAGTGCAACAGACACTGAGTAACAAACAAAACAGAGCAAATAAGAAGCATAAAATAAGGCAAGGGTGAGGAACATAGATGGAGTACAGAGGATGTTTGTATGGGTATGTTAGTGCTGAGAAAGGAACTCAGTTTGCTCATCACTGCCACCGATACTGCCAGTAAAATGCTGGTAAATTGTTTTAATGTTTGTTTCTCTTGAGTATAACAGTAAACTGCTGATTCCGTGTTGACCGGGACTTTTTACGTTGCTGTATCTCTGCAGGTGCACCAGCTGGGCTGTGAAGTTGTGGTTCTGCTGCTGGAGCTGAACCCAGATCAGGCCAATCTGTTCAACTGGACCGTGGACCGCTGCTACACCGGCTCCTACCAGCTGGCCTCGGGCTGCTTCAAAGCTCTCGCCACGGTCTGTGGAAGCAGGTGAGCTGGACCTGAAGGGGCCAAACCATGGAATTCAAGATGATGTTTGATTAACTGTTTGCCTCGAAGTAGCTGAAGCCAGTTCCTAATTAAGTTAAAGTCGCACCGTTCGCTCTCTGATCCGTATACAGAAACCAAACTCTGAAACCAGCATCATAGTTATGATGTCACAACCCTGAACGTGTTTCCACGCGATCAGTCATTCAGCCGGCAGCCCATTCGAGCTGAAGTGGCGTTCCTCCAGACAGTCCATAGCGGAGTCTTCGGAGCAATCGGAGCAAAACGTTGTGCTGTTCCTGGCTGTCGGGATGGAACGTGTTGGCTTTCTAAATGTTCCAGACGTTCGGAAGGAGGCTTTTCCCCAAACTGCCTGAGAATTTCAATCTGAAACTCACGGTTCCTTCAGTAAATTCATTCCAAGAATCCTCATCGTCAAAAATGTACATTCCGTCCCACCAACAAAATTTCGTTTTGAACATTGCCAAACCTCCACGGCTCACCTCACACACCCCCGTCGACAAAACCGCAGATGGTGGGAGGGTCCGAATTCCACGGGATATTTTGCACACATGTGGCCAATATTTTTATTCAGTTTTCAGTTTTCAAAGAGTCTTTCCAGCCAAATCCCCTACAGTGAAGAGCCTCTCCACTCGGTGAGGGCTTGACTCTGTTTTCCCACTTGTTCTGATGAGACCTGTGTTTGGTGAGAACCAGAGGTCTGTTGGAGTTTACAGGCTGTTTAACAGGCTGTTGTCTTTAGACTGTGCTGGAACAGAAACGGGAAGACGTTAAAGGTGTGTGCCTCGTTTTTAACTGAATAATTTTACTTTTTCGGGTAGGAACTACCCCTGTGACATCGTGACGTTGCTGAACCTCATCCTCTTCAAAGCGTCGGACTCGAACAGGGAAGTGTATGAAATAGCACTGCAGTTAATGCAGGTGAGTGAAAAAAAGAAACCTCTACCAGTCTCTCAGTCCGAGATTAAGACTAGTCCTGGACTGTATTTCTCTTTCAAGGGAAATTCCCCATTCATAGTACTGTGTAGTCCAGGACTAGGCTTAATACCTATCTGGGAAACTGCTCTTACATGTCCAAAAGTTTGTGGACACCTATTAACCTAATTAAGTGTCTTCTGTCTCGAGGACATTATTTATAAGTCCCGCCCCCTTTATTGCAGTAACAGCCTCTACTATTCTGGGAAGGCTTTAGACCACATCTTAGAACATTTCTGTGAGGATTTGATTGCATTCGACCTTTCAGCATTCAGCTTAAATGACAAGAAGGGGTGTCTCGCTACTTTTGGACATTTAGTGTGTTATACTGTACCATAATACACACACACACACACACACACACACACACACACACACACACACACAGTGACCCCCGCTTTTATGCGGATCAGCAGTCGCTGAATTTTTCTGAGAACCGAACTAATAATTGTTCACGGAAACTGCAGATATCCTCTGCATTTTTTTGCTTTTGTGACATCGGGGCCTAGTCCGCCACACCTCTCGTCCTCCAGCTTAGGAGGACTGGTTGGTTAGCAAGGCAATCAGAGGTACCTGAACTGAATGAGCCCAGACATAAACAACCCAGCACAAGGATGAGGGGGCGGGGCAGACGAGGCCCAGACCTCACAGCTTTTTTCCTGACAATTTATAATTTTTCATGCATTTTAGTGCTTACTTAAGAAAAATATAATTTACTAATTTTGTAGCACAAATATCAACGTAAATTCAGCTACATTTCCATATAAAAAATAACTAGACATTTTTGGTACTGTCCAGAGAACACAAAGAAAGCGCATCTTGGGACGGTGAAATATTGCTGTACTCAGAGACGGGAGGTGTAAAAGTAGCAAATCCGAAAACGCTATTTATTTCTCCTTGCTGCTGATTGGCTGCTTTTTGACGCAGCTGAAGTCCAGAATTTCGAGTGTTCTCGAGTCTCGAATGTTCTCGTGTTTTCCGTTTTGTTCTTCGTAAAGCCCTGTATTTTTATTACTGTAAATTAAATTAATTTATTACTGTATTTACCCTACTTATACCAAAGAACACAAATTACAGTGCAGTCTATACAGCGGTAATATTCAGAGGTGGACAGTAACAAAGTACATTTACTTGAGTACTGTATTTAAGTACAGTTTTTGAGTATCTGTACTTCACTTGAGTAGTGTTTTTTTGGAAACGTATAACTTTCACTTCACTACATTTGAAAGACAAAACGTACTTTTCACTTCACTACATTTCACATTTCTATTTGACGCAATCATCATTGTGTGTCTACCTCTGTCTGCCAAACACCTCTATGGTCAATATACTACCACCTGTACCAGAAACCCATTTCTTTCTCAAAATAACTCTCTGCCAATTTTCCATGCTCCACCTGCCTGCTGTTTAATTTCTGAGGTTCTGATGGGAAATGCATGCGTCATTGGTCAGTTTGGTTTTGCAACCATAACAGGTAATACTCAGAATGAATAATATGCCTTTATTTAATAGTTTGCAACCTTATCACAGCACTGGCAAAGAATGTAATCAAGTTACAGCCATGGAATGAAACTGCTCAGAATGTGTTGCAGAATATTGACTAAATGTTACTGAAATTTATAGAAAATGGAATCAGAGCTGTGGTAGCCCTTTACAAATAAAAATCAAAAGCACCAATTAATGGTTACAGTATGAGAAGAGACAGTATCAGGCTCAGTGCCAAAAGAGGCCACTGCCCCCACCTCAGGTTGGAACATTTTAATTTACCTGTGCCATTACAAATATCTAGACAGGTAAAACTCCCAAATATATTAGTGTTTTTCTTCTTTATTGTACCAGTGGATCGGATACTATTGCTAAAAACAATATGATCTAAATTATGTGGACACCCTCCTAATTGTTGAGTTCACATGTTTAAGCCACGCCTATTTTTTTTTCTTCCCGTCATGTCCGGCAGTTTAGCAAGCAAGACGTGAAGCTGAATGACATGTCTATTAACAGGTGTATAAAATTAAACACAGTCAGTCCATCTCCATAGACACTGGCAATAGGTCATACATGACATAGTATCACTTAGGTTACTGTCATAGGATGCCACATTTGCCACAAGTCAGTTTGTGAAATTTCTGTCCTGCTCTTGTAGTTTAAGCTAACAAAGCCTTTACTGTTAACTCATTAGATGAGAGATTTCCATCTCCAGCTGACAATAATACTAGTACTGTAGTGATAATATTAGTACTGTAGTACTTCCACAGCATTATCACTTTAATTACTTGGACAGCTGCAATGCATATTTCATTACATTATTCCTATCAGTATGTCAATCGCCCACCTCATTCACTATTTCCACACTTATCCCCAGATGCTGTGTTCCTGGCTGTCCGCTGCTTCACTTGGTGAATGGGTTAAATGAAGAGGAAGAATTTCGTACTGTTCACACTGTGTGCTGTGGTGTGTTCACATATGACAGAACGGCCACTTTCATTCTTCCGCCGCACGCAACCAAACAAATTCACCCACATAGTCTGTAAGTACGACGCTAATGACGTACGTCGAAACTTTCACATCTCAATATTTAACATTTTTTATTAGAGCGTTGGAAACTTGAAACGTTGGAAACTCGAAATGCCAAAATGTCGAGACTCCGAGGACCCCCTGTGCAAAGAACACAAACAGTGAAAGTGGCATCGCTCTTGTTAGACAATGCCCTCTGCTGTTGAGATGAAGGTATTGTTCTAAACAAGCCATTTCCCGATTCAAGCAATGAGCCCTTTAAAGACAGTTATTTCACACTATCTGGAAGTGATAAAGTGGTATCACATAGATCCAAGGCGAAAACAGTGATTAAATCCCACCAAAAACTATTAAACACAACTATGCAACCAGAAGTCAAGAGGAGAGGAGCCATCATCATGCAGCTTTCATTTATTGAAGTTGTGACATATGATATCACTAAAATTAACTTCACATGATGGATCATTAGTCATAAGTGGTAACACATCTGCTCATCCAAGTTTGAAAAAAGGTGATGCATTGCTTTACAAAGATCAAGTGTTGAGCTTGCTGCCTGGTCCTCAGGCTGACCACCACATTATCTGTTGAACAGCGTTCTCCAGTCTTCCACAAAAGAGACAAAAGCAATAATTAGAGGACCTTAACTCAGGCCAAATCCATGCATTAGCAGGTAATATTTGCTTGATGTATTTATTTAGCAGGATATTTTGTGCAGCTGTACACTCTTAAAAATGAAGGGCCAAGGAATACATTTCTAATTCCATAAAGCAATGTTTCTCAAGATCCCCTTCAGATGGTCCAACCCCCAACATTAAGACAGAGCAAAAATGTGGATTGGCTGGAGGTCCCCAAAAACTGGTCTGAACAACAGCGATAAGGATTCATTCAGTACACATTTTATGAGTTTAGAGAAGCTTTACATCATTTAAAGGTTCTATATCATTTGAATGTGTTATTCTAGAACAATACATACAAGCCAGGAACCATTTAGGAACCTTTATTTCTAAAAGTGTAGTAGTGGTGAGCAATCTATGCAATGGGAAATGGGAAAGAAATATCCTACTCACTGTTCCTGAGTACTTAAGTAGTGACTTAATATTGTACTGCAGCATTCGGACGATTGTATCTGGCTCTTGAGCCATGCTTTGGTCAGTAGTCTTTAGACGAAGAAGAGTTCTCAAAACTTCTTGTGCAATTAATTCTTTACAGCTGCAAAACTGAAGATGAATAAAGCAAAACATATTGATACAGCATGTATGCACATTTGAATATACTCAATCTGTCAATTTCATGGTTGGCACACATTCTTGAAGGCACACATTCTAACTCAAGTAACTCAAGTTGTGTCTGTACCTGACACAAAAACTACCACAAAGTGTTTCTTAAGTGATGACACAGAAGAATTCTATTAAGAATCTTAAGTGTAAATGAGAGGTGTGAAGAACATTTACATATTGTAGAGGTTTTTACTGATTTAAGGGGTCATCAGAATCACATAAAACAAAAATTAAGAGAATTAAAATAGTCCTTAAGGGCCATGGCTCAAACAACTCTCGGCAGCTTCATAGAGCGACGAGGACATGCAGATTTGGTATCATAGACATCAAACAAATACAATGGGTAAAAGAGCAATGGGTTTAATAAAACTAAATTGTTAAATAGTTTATGCATACATAAGATACAAGATTTTAGCATCCCTGGTACACTGACCATTGACCATTCACATGTGAGTTCTCCATGGAAGAGCAGTGTGTTCTCTGTACTTATTTACACAGAAAAACCAACAAAATGTAATTTGTCCATGGGGTGACCAAACTTTTGCATACATCAGTTCCTTTCCATCACATAAATATCAGGCTACAGCAAACCTGCTGCTCTGTAGAGCTCTAAAACTTACATCACTGATAGCCATCGAAACATTTGGCAGGTAGATTGGGCTTGTGTCCTTGCAAAGAGAGAGAAACATAACAACTAGTCACCCAAGCAGTGTGCCGATTTCAGTACTGTATATCAAATAATTTTTGTAAATACATCTTCACAATGGAAACATCACTCACAAAGGCGAAGTGATTAGAGTATCCAGTGAGGTCTCTGAGACGGCTGAGTATTTCACGGATGGTGTCATCCCCTCCGGTTGTGCCCATCAGTGCTAAGCAGAAGACCAAAACGAAACTCTTTGAGCATCAAAGACTGCTGAGACTGCTCCACATGTCAACCTCCTTATATAGTTAGTGTGAAAGGGAAGTACTGAATATGACAAGCAGTTCCTATTAGTACCCTGTGGATCTACAATAAAGTGGGGACTGAACGTACATCTCATCTACAGTTGTGGCTGGGCTTGATGTAGATACCTGCGTGATCACACTAATGGTGACTTCCAACAGATTCATATCTATGAGGCCTTACTGCTGTTATCGATGAGTAATGTGCATACACATGGCAGAGCGTGTGGTTTATCTGATTTAATTCTATGGCTGTCGCCTTTGTCATCAATGCACACATCTTAGATCTTGTGACACCAATCCACTGTGTTATGCAGATTATGTGATATGCTTTGGATCATGGGAAGCATGTCATTACTTCTGCTTTGTCTTCTTTTCTGTAACCTTCTAAGCATATCCTCACTGCTGGAACAAAACCATATATCTCCAAAAAGGCAACATTACAGAAGAAGGATGGAATTAGTTTTGTACAGCTTCTACTGGACCACTTGTTAACAGCTATTTGGCTTTTTAAAAAATCAAGTAAAGGAAAAGGCTTTGCTCAGACAGGAAGGTCATGTCTCTTGTATTCCTGGCTTGCCTACTCAGTGTGCTTTTTTAGCAGGGCCTTCAGGTCATAAAACCCTTTCCACAATCCTCTACAGTAATCTTCTTTAGTCTATCTGCTTGTTTCTGACTAGATTGCCTGATTTTTTCCACCAGCACTTCCTTGGTCTTTCAGGTGCCACAAACCAACAATGGAGTGAAATCAAAGCCACGACATTAGACTCTTTTACATGTACTGTATCAGATAATTATCATTTAATACTAAATATGCCTGTCTAAAATGAAATAGCTTCAAAGCAAACTATCCAGAAAGAGGGTAGCAGTGCTAACCATAAAACATACTTCTTTATCCAAATGGTTAATGTGATTACAAAGAGAAGTCATGTGAAATGCACACATACTACACTGAAATTGTGATTAGATCACCTACATGATATCTTCATAAATTGTCAAGATTTTCTGATGGTTGCACATTTTGTCCACATATTGCCAGTATATAGATGACCACCTTTCATCCTGTTGGTTAGAATTTAAAAAATTGTTTTGTTACTGTTCCTTTAAGACTTATATATGCAAATTACCACTTTTCTGATTGGCTGCCCTGTATTGCAGCTCATTCAAAGAGGAGTATAGGGCAGAAACACTCCTTAGAACTTGTGCTAATGGTTGGTGCTAAAATGCTATAGGATATAGATACATGTGTGGGCTTTTTGACATCACAAAAATGTATTTGAAACCATGAAAATATCATCAAGTATCACTATATATTTTGCCTATTCCTAGAAGGGGAACACATTCCATATATATTGAAAGATCTAACGTACTGAACTTATTTTCAAATTGTAATACTTATATTTAGTTTCCAATATATTTTTATTTGAATGTTTAATTCTGTGATATAGCTTTGTCGAATCCTTTAATTCTCCTGAAGTTGTTCTTTTACACCTGTCTTTATTCCAAGGTCTTCAATGGCCAGTGGGTTTATTCATCCATCCGTATTGCTATCACAGCTCAATATAATCTGATTACACTGTTAGAAAACTCTTAGGGGCCCTCAGCCCCTGATCTGACTTAACATTAAAGGAGGACGTAAAGTTTTTAATCCCCTAGTCTATGTCTCTCGCTAAATCATAGTCTTGGGAAACTTTTGAGAGCTCTAAAACTTTCTGAATCCTCTGGGTTCAGATGACGTTCTGTGCAATCACAGGGTGTAGACCATTAACTAATAACACGATATTAGTAACACACTAAAGTGGACTTACTTACAGACAACAAACAGCACAGGAAGCAAAGGGCCGCAGAGTTTTGTTATTTTGGAAGCACTTCGTTTGCATAGCTAAGACTATAACATTTCAAGCTTACTGAAAAAGAACTGAGAGAGAGATTTGGTACGCGGACGCTTTCTAAAACTATGTAGGTAGTCTAAGAGCAGGACTTCAGTGCTGTCACACATGTCTTTTAGTGCTGTTGCATTATGGGATCTGTAGTTCTTGAGTGTGGCGGAAGGACGTCACAGCCGGCGCGGGAACGAACTCCAGCAGCATAAAACACTGTCCTGTGAAAGTCGAGTATTTATTTGATTTCTTTAATAGAAAAACGTGGGTAACAAAATCTTATTCAGCTGTTCCTTCTCAAGCGGTAGTTGTTTTTTTATTTTTTATTTTGTTAACGTGGTAGATGACTAGCCTGCTAGCTGTAAACACTGGAGTAAAACCCCCTTAAGTGTCGACTAGGTTTAATGTTAAAGGTGGCAATAATGGGGCATTTGAAGTAAAGGTGATATAAGATTTGACTTGTTTCTTGCCTCTAGACACTGAAGACTCAACATGTCGAAAATAGAGAAGATGAGCATCCTCGGAGTGAGGAGCTTCGGTGTGGAAGATAAGGACAAACAAGTAATATCATTCTTCAGTCCCCTGACAGTGCTAGTGGGACCCAATGGAGCTGGCAAAACGGTTGGTTCCTCTACTCACCTTTTCTCCAGAACCCTACACTCTCTTCCAACTGACAACACCCTCTGTTGCCCCTGGAAAGTGATAAACATATGTATGATGATGCAAAAGTGATAACCTTCCATTTCAAGATTGAACTGGACCTGGTTTTTGGACCTGAAATTTTTACTTTTTCTCCTTCCTCCATTTGCGTTTTTTTCCCCTTGATATACGTATAGTGATATATGTATAGTGAAACACGTTTTTGCTTCCAACCATCTATTAATGTGCTTCACATTCTTCTTCAATGGCAGACAAAATTAAATGTTTTATTCTATACATTTCCAGATTCAGGGGTGTGTTTTTTTCTTTTGTACCATGGTTCACTGAAAATGAAGTGGTACAGAATGACAATGTGCTATGATTTCCAATTCTCATTACATGTAGCATGAAACGGCCTCTAAACATGCTCTAAATACTATAATTTGGCTTTGTTTTGTTTGCTTGAAGTCATCTAAAACAATGGTTTTCAACCTTCTCATTAAGGCCCACCTATCTATCACGGCATGTTGCCAAGGCCCACTTGGATACATTAGATTATATGAAATAACCAATTGCTGATCAAGGCCTGTCTCACTTTTAGATTCACGGCCCAATCAAAAGCCTTCACAGCCCATCAGTGGTCTGCAGCCCAGTTGTTGAGAAACCAGAATCTAAACAACAATTTACTTTGCAATTGTTGTATGGTTCAGTTAATCAAGCTTAAACATGCAGCTTTTTGCTGTATGTTCACATTTGGGGCTGCAGGTAACTCTCAGTTTGTCTACCATGACTTCTTCAGCAATATAGGTACAGCTTAACTGTTGTGGCATTGCATTCCTAATATGAACCGAGTTTGTTGAATATTAGAGTAAATCTGTCAAATCAAAGTTTACTGTAGATAATGTCAAATTTATAATTTGTT
>JBBJLS010071004.1:0-11432 GCA_037577275.1 Bryconaethiops microstoma | reverse complement strand
AAACAGGAGCAGATGATTCCAGATGATCAGGCGATGATCAGTATACTGGTGGTGCTGAATGCTGAGTGGTTGGAACTTCTTTATCTAGACACCTTGTGTTTTTAGGCGCTTTCGCAGTAAAATATTTGTTCACTTTCATTTAACATACTCTATGCCAAATATATGACAGTTTCATACTTTGCACCAAAGTGTGTATTTATATATATATATATATGCATACTGTGTCCATTATTACATAGCCATTACTTAGTATTATAATTATTTTTTCCCCCAATTCCAACCACTAGCTAAGACTCCCCTAATCACACAAGATCACCAACAATAGGGTAAAGGCTTCACAAAGCTCCTCTGAAATATGTGAAGCATCATGTGGAGTATCAACAGCTCAGCCCGCTTGGAGGAAAACAGACTCCTAATTCTGTTACATCAGGTAACAGACACCGGATAGATGCTGGACGGCACTGCAGTCCAGCGATGAGGGCATCCTACCCACTCAGAGAGCAAGACCAGTGCTTTCCTCGAACCCCAGCCATGGACGCTCATATTGCAATAATTATTGATCATTTATTGATTGATAAATTGTGTTCTGTCTCATGTTTAATGTTATTTTACAGAAGCAAAAAGCCACTTGAGACTATGTGATGATTTTATCCCTAATAAGGGGTGGCTACACCTCAGAGTACACTCACTTACTCACACAAATGTGCCTGTGATTGGAAACTGAGCCTGACCATGATTTCGCTGACTCTGAGTTTTGTTGATGAAACCGAATGGAGACCTTATATTTTCTGTGTAAATAAAAATAAATAAAAGGCCTTGTGAAGAACAGAAACATATTCCAAAAATCTCTACAGGCGGAGATATGCGAATGGCACGCTGAGCGATAATGCATGAGGGGGACTTTGTAAGAATTCAGAGTAAACACAGCCATGGGGGGAGAGGGCATTAATACAGACACACTCACAAACACACACATACACACACACACACATGGATGACTGCTCAGCGGACTGACGCATTTGGTTGTGGAGCCTGCTCCAGTCAAAGGCTGCAGAAGCAAACGCCCTACAGCTGAAGTGCACACACACACACACACACACACACACACACACACACACACACAAAGTGATAACAACAGCTCACTATCTGGCTGAGGTTAAACACATTAAGCAAAACTAAAGCCTGAGCTGAAATACGAGTTGACCTGAGGGCAAAAGAGGACAAACAGCTTCTAACGAAGAACGGCCAAATAAAAGCCCCATTTTAGTCTTGGTGTGGTTTGCATTTACAGAAAAACTCATTCACTGGAGTTTGGGTTGCCAGCCTGATACCAGGTATCAACAGAAAATGCTGGTTTGGAAATTGGAGGAAAAAAGAATGAATTTGATCCAATTCTGTAATAAATCAAGCATGAAATAACAAACACACTCACATAGTGGGGTGTTAGCTGTGTATTTCTTTTTGTGGGGTAGATCAGAGTTTGGGTTGTGCCCTATTTTTGGAGGTTTGTCTTAAAGGAATAGCTCCCCCATGCCCACTAATGTCGCTAACAATCAATGGAAGCTAGTCGTCAGTTAGCGTCACCATAAATCAGGTGTTAAAGAAGGGAAAACACTGACCAGTGCTGGGCAGTGGAAATGTACTGGGAATAGCTGCACCAGACAGGATTCGAAACACATGTAATGCGACTAAAACAGCAGACGCTTCCCTCTGAAGTTCTCCACCGAGGCAGTGGAGTTTGTGCAGAGAAGACAGCTTTAAAATTAGATTTCCAGGGTCAGTAATAATTCATACGCAAGAGGCCTTTAATAATACATCCCAGAGTGGCACCACAGTGTTCTTTAAACTTCAATTACGTGAAAAACAAGGAAGGCCTTTCATTTGTAATGCCTATCTGTCTGACAGGGGAGAAAGGTACAACCTTCAGGGCCATTATGGATTATTCAAGTGATAGAAGGACTGATACAGGAGGGACTATATTTAGGTTAAGAGATAATAAACCACTGTTAACACAGCCATGATAGCTCAAGGCTACTCGTATTCAGGTGACTAATAAATAAATACAAAACAATGGATTAATGCAAGAGCCAGTAGCACAACAGCTAAAACAGCTGGCAATGTATCAATTATTTGTATTAATTTGATCTCATTAAAACCGGAAAAATATTGCAGAAAGTGCAGATTTTAAACTTCCAGTCAGGAAAGGAAAGTTTGCGATGCAAAAAGAAATCCTTCGCATTTTTTGTCAGATTGTTGTCATTTATTAATATTGAAAGCTAAATGATGGTGGAATGGTACAAAACTGGACCCTACTCCTGACTAGCCGGTACTGAAACCCGGAGAGTCTCCTGTTGAAACTGGTACTCGTATTGGCATTTCTGCAGTGTTAATGCATTCTAACACAGTTGCGTTTTCAGTGCTGAATTGGATCAGTGGAGGGACGGAGAGGTGCTCTGCACATCACCAACACGCATTTGTGATCACAACATTTGTAACAACGCTCGTTCCTCATTATATGTACATGTAACTAAAGACACACTTTATTTCTCTTAAAAATCACAATAAAATAACTGCTGAAACAAATAAAGAAGAGTATCGAGAAGTACTGATATTGATAAGCAGTACCAGTGTCAATATCGGATGTCGTGAAATCTTAACAGTAACGTTTTCCTTGTAATTCTTTTGTCAGGTTAACTAGTACACTATTGAGTGTCATGACTGTGTTGAGCTGCTAGCAAGCAATTAGCATGAAGGGGGAGAGGGGTGGAAACTCTTCACTGTTAAAAACAATTCACAGTTCTCCACAAAGGTAACCGAGATAAAATGGAGAGTATGACCGCCACAATAAAGAAATATAATATTACTACAATAAAGTTACTTTTGTAGATAATTCAATTTAGTCAAGTTACACATTTCCACTGAAATGCAGCATATTACATCAATTTTATTTAGGAATAAAATTAAAAGGTATACCAAAACAGGCGGAAAGTGCATTAATGGATTTTAAAATGGATATTTATACTAGACTTACAAACACATTTGCACTGTGTATATTTGCACAATAGTGAATGGGTGTTAGTGCCTCTTTGGGTTTGCGGAACAATCTAGTTTACTGTGCAGCCCACAGCTGACCATGGAGGCTTACGCTGACCACGAGAAGATTTAACCAAGCAGGAGATTTGACCAAGCAGAAGATTTAACCAAAAAAAACAAATGTTAAATGTTATAATTGATGTAGTCTATTGAATTTTCCCCAACAGTATAATAATGCCTCTTAATAACCCAACGATATGCCTGAAATGTTCTTTACATTCTACACCAATATTGACATTCCACACCATCAGCAGACCAGTGAACAAGAACGACCTAAATATGTTTAATTATTTGCAAATTATTATGACAACAGCATCTGTCCTATTTACAACTCTGTTTGATTAATGCCTCTTTATTGTAACAACATTTTGCAGTTAAATGACAGAGCCGACAGCCAGCGGCCCCACAGCAGTACCACCACGGGCCACAGAAAGCGCACCGGTGAAGACTTGCGTGGGCTTTCTTGCCGTAGCACTGAATTGAGACCTAATAATGAACAATCAATGTGTTTACAGTGAGATTTGGTGTGTGACTCCATTCAGAATGTGCCATAAATCACAGCACGTGCTTGTCTTCTGAGGAATTCAGGTGAAAGAAAACAGCGCTGTTGGTGTTAATTCCTATTTTTGACAGGGAGCTTACGTTCCCCGCGATGTGGAGATTATCGTGCCGTTCCTCTCTCATTCCTATGAAAGCCTACTAAATCCTCGCCCTCACGTTCACGCCCAGGCCCTCGCAAGCAATGCTCAGCTCACCTAAACCCTGTAATGAGAATGTTAAGACATATCCATTCTGTTAAATGGGAATTGTGTGTCAGTCGTGCACATTCTTCATGGTTACTGGACGTAACTAAGGAACAGTCTACCAATGTTTATGTTCTTTGATATCAGGTACGGATGGGATGGGATGGAGAACAAGGCTGGCAGTGAGCCAAGTTGCATACAGGCCTCTGAAGCTCATTGTCGGTGAGGATTGCTTGAAGCTGAAAGGTTATGTTTGAGAAAATTGTGGCCCGAAAGGCTTAAGAAACAGCAAGTGGATGGATCTACTTCAATGGGGGGAGGTTTATCTTGTGATATTCATTACTACATCAATTACATAATGACAGCATATCAAATGCTGTCATTTTCCTGAATATATTACACGTGCGTATAAGTGAAGAATATAAATGAGGGTGCGGTATCAAAATTGGATTGGTCAAAAGAAGACAAGTGTACTTAGGGGCATGGTCTGGAATCTAGCAGTCCTGGGATTTAGAATCTGATGCTCTTGCCCTTGGTAGTGGCACCCTGGTTGACAAGTTTTGTCATGAATCTGAGGACTGAACAAAACATTGTGGATCAAGGCCCCCAAGATCTTGCTAAGAACTCTTGAAAGACCAGAAATGCCAAGACCTCCAACTCTGTCCAACCCCAAACCCCTCCATCTACGTGGCTAAATAGGTTTAATTCAAATGACAATTCTGCCAAAAAATAAAGTACTTCTCAGGGATCCACATCCAATCCCCATCTGCGAGGCTTTAAATATCTGGATTCCACCAAATTCTACTGGAAAAACAAACCACCCAAAATCTAAAAAAGCTCAAAGAGACGTGGAGGCTTAGAAGGTCCAATCTTCTACCATTACTTTCTTACTAATCAATTCCAATGCATATTAAAATGGCCTAGCATAAGAGATAGCCTAATTCGTGGATCGACATAAAACAAACTATAACAAAACTAACTTTAATAAGTTTCATTCTTATCTTTATCAGTGAACTACAAAAAACACCCGTACCTTTTTCTGCAATAACAATTCCAATGGCTCTGACAGCTTGCAGGAAATTTCATGAGATAAATCACTTTCCTCAATGATTCACAGAACCATCTGGAACAATTCAGACTTTTTCAACAAAAAACTTCTCGTCTTGCACCAAAAAAGCTTTCACTCACCTTAAGAACATTTTTCACAATAATGCAGAAATATGCCATTGGGAGAAAAAACTTTCTAGGACACCACCAGCTAAGATCACTCATAGATCTGAAAAATAAATGTAATCAGATCTTTCTTATATTAATTTAATATTTCCACTACTAACAAACTTACATTGTTTATAGCTAATCCAATCTAGCTATAATTATATTTTATTTATAATTACAGCTAGCAAATCCAAGAGTAACTGTACCAATTAGACATTGGAAAAGGATTTATCAGTCACTGCTAGTGCTGAACACTATAAACAATAAAGTTACAGCAAATATAATTATTCATAGAATGCTTATTCTCCATAGTGCAAATTATTGCATTGTGATAAGCAAGAATATATTTGATGCAAACTTCACTGTGTTGCTGAACACTGGGGCTCCCTTCATAGACAACAGTGTTAAGCTGAATTCTACACTTCCACACTTTCTACACAAAAAGTCTATAGTTTACAAACCTACAAAGCACTGAAGCGCTGAATTCTGGGCTTGTAACCTAACCCTGACCCTAACTCTAACTAAAACAACATAAAATATCCATAGGACACGTTACACTGAACCTAAAACATTTAAAATGGGGACCATTAGCTCTTAAATATGTACACACTGCACCAAAAATATGGAATATCATTATATATGGTATTATTATGCCATGTGGGACTGAATATGCATCAGTCACTCTGGCAAGACATTTCAATCACACCTACACACACACACATACAAACACACACACATACACACACAAACACACACACAAACACACACCGTCTATTACAACAGTGATTACATATAATCCCAATAACGTGTCTTGATATTACTATAAATATGTGATTATTATCATCATTATTATTATTAGTAGTAGTAGTAGTAGTAGTAGTAGTAATAGTAGTAGTATGCATCCCTATTTGCATGCATACATGTACACGCATGTGGATGAGCTGTGATTCCAGGCAGGAGATCAGTTCAGCCTCTTGCTCTGAAGGCATTCAGGGTGCAGGCTTGGAGAATGCCTGTGCCTGTCTCCAGTAGAGCTGTAAACCTCACCACTAAATCACACACCCACCCACACACACACACACACACACACACACACACACACACACACACACAGACACACACACAGACATTTGCTGGTGACCCTAATTGGAGACATATATCACTGCATGACCTTCATATGTAATGCTGTGTTTGTGTACTGTATGATATACTGGCATTAAAAAATCCCACACCAGCTCCATCTCCCTGAACATCCACCTGAACATCCATCTGAACATCTACCAGGCCAACTTATCACACTTCAGCACAATTGAAGGAAATACCCTATGGGGGGTCCATTTAAAGAACTGAGACAACTGTGAGGCTAATAGGACTAATGCAGCCCAGTAGTGAATCTTTTATATCGTGAGTGACCACCATTAGTGTTAAAAGCCATAGTCCATCATACACTGGTACAGGATATAAGAAATCTGCGCTGTCCATTGATTTTTAACAAGGCTAACAGAAGACACAAGGCCAGGACTGTTCAGGAACAGTGAGGGCCTGAGCTGGGGCAGCTGAAGGCCTAGTGGTTAGGGAGTTGGCCCTGTGATCAGAAGGTTGTGGGTTTGAATCCCAGGACTGCTAGTGGCACCACTGAGGTACCCTTGTGCAAGATACTGTCTCCACACACTACTCCCCGGGCGCTGTGTTCCTGGTTGCCTGCTGCTTCACTTGGTGAATAGGTTAAATATAGAGAAAGAATTTTGTGTGCTGTGTGGTTTGCTGTCTTCATAAATGACAAATGGTCACCTTACACTAAACCTTGTTTCACCAATTTTCAAAACAGGTGCATGAGCATAACTGCAAAAATCTTTGCCGCATGCAAATACATTACAAGGAAGACTGTACATAACACGAGGTGGCACCAAAAATGGGAGGAACAGTCCAATTTATTGGATTTACATAGACTTTATATTTATTATCATAACACAAGCAATTTCCTCCAGGATCAATAAAGCTTTCTGATTCTGATTGAGAAGTATGTCAGATTACATATTCTGCTTGATTGATTATGTTTTACCCTAAAAGCCAGCAGTGGCTGGTTTAGTGTTTTAGCAATTTAGCAGCTGTAATCTGTTAGCACTGCTAAACAACACTAGTGGTCAAGGGCCACCTATTCTATTCTATAAATACATCCAAAAAAACTTTCTCAAACCGCATCCGGGCCTGCAGTAAGGTGAGGGCCTCATACAGTGACTGGCTTAATACACTCACAATATTCAACAAAGTGTGACTATAATCAAACTAATATTTCATAATTTATTATTCTTATTTATTTAAAAGATTTCTTTTTTTCCCTTGTTCTGAAACACTAAGATTTGACTCAATTCATAATTCTGATTCATGATTCTCACAATATTCAGAATTAAATTTAAATAAACAAAAATGATGACTGTATTCAGTTCTGGTGCAATTTACTAAAAAGACTAGAGCTAAAGGGTGGGAGGGTGATGCATGACATCATTGGGCTGGTTTGGTTGTTGACTGGCACTGGTTGAACACTATAATCATTGATCCATCAAATCATAATCATTAGAATGCTTAATCTCCAAGTTCCATATTTTCACATCAATACACTTTGATATCACAATATTCTTTAGTATTGTTACACCCTTACAAAAAGGTGGAACAGACTTGGTGTGGTTTAAGACACAATATAACTTCCCTCAAGCTATAAAACTGAGTGAAAAATCACTGTGTAAAGGAACACTGGGACTCAGTCATAGACAACAGAGTTCTGCTGAATTCCGACTCCCCTTCTACACTTTCTACACAATCATACAGTTCACAAATCCACACTGAAGCACTGAATTCTGTGCAAGAACAATTTCCACAAGCACTAATCCACAACTAACACAGCACAAAACGCTCCATAGGTGGCATTATAATGAACATTTAAATTTGGTTCATAGTTCTGAAACACTGCAACAAAAATATGGTGTATTATTATATTCATGTCATGTAGGACTGAACATTCATCAATCACACTGGCAAGACGTTTCAATTTCCTGTCTCTCTCTCTCTTTCTCACACACGCACACGCACACGCACACACATGCACACACACACACACACACACACACACACATACACACACACTCACACATAAAACTCTACAGCTTCACTGTACATTTAAAAACTTGTAACTCATGACCAAACGGGTCCTGGGTGCAGTTTGTTATATAACTTTAAAATCAAGTGTTTATTTCAAATGCATTATGAGAGTATAATGCAGTTGCATATTTCTCCTGTATTCATACATACTGACCTGCAGAGGTTCCCCTTTCAGCTCCACTGAACATCTGAAACAAGAGGCTTGGAAATGAGATCCACTTCTAGCCATCAATCCGTTATCTGAACTGCTTATCTTTAACTAGGGTGGGGGGTGCTGGAGTTTATCCCAGCGCTCATAGGGTGAGAGAAACACCCTGGACAGGCCACCTGTCACACACAAACACACACACACACACACACACACACACACTCTCCCTCTCTCTCTCTCTCTCTCTCTCTCTCACACACACACACACTCCTAGGGCCAATTTAGCATCTCCAGTTTACCTGACATGCATGTCTTTGGACAGTGTAAAACAGTTTTTACCAAAGATGTTTTACTAAAGCATATCCCTTTATCAATAAATCCATGGGACCTTAATATCAGTCTGGATGTGGTCCTGCTAATCTGAGCATCACAAAGTCCAGTAAACAGCCCTGCCAGGGTTTATAGTTTATGAAAGCTAAGGCTGCAGATTTGGTGCTTTTCAGTTGAGGCTCCAGCTCCTGTTGTGTCCTGGAGGGCACTTAGCAGGATACACATAACACAGGATTCTTCGGGCATGAAATGCAGCCCATTCTTTTTGTCTGTGCAAAATAATATAAGGAACTTGAAAAACAAAGGCGATTTACGGAAATTGCACCAGGGAGTAGATTTCAGCCTTGGTCAAAAAATAAAAATGAAAAAATAAAAGAAAAGACTTGTTTTTGCTAAAATACCATCAAATGTCAGGAGGCTGCGGGCCTCCAGCCTCGGCCAAAGAAAACAAAGCTGGCCTTGCTGGTCTAACCCGCTGTCTGTGGGCCTTCTTTCTTTTGTGGTGATGGAAACACGTGAGCCGCTCTGTTTCTCGTGCAGAATCCCGCACACCCCCGTGCGCAAACTCAATGGGCTCTTTGTGCAGGATGCGTGTGTGTGTGAACGAGCAAGTGTGTGGCTCAAAAACAAGACGGGACGCTGCTAAGACCCGAGAGCAGCTTTGCAGCCCCAGAGCGATTTGATGAACCAAAAACAATGTCATTCATGAATGCTCCAAAATATAATGTGACTCTATGGCACTCAGAACACCATAATAATAATAATACACTTTTGCATTGTTCACTGTAATTTCCTCTACAATGGTGACTTTTATTCACGGGGTGGTGGTGGCTAAGTGGGTAGGATACTTGCCTCTGGATCAAGAGGTCATGGGTTTGAATCCTACCTTCAGCATATCGCCACTGGGTTCCTGAGCAAGACCCTTAACCCCAAGTTGCTCCAGGGAGACTGTCCCCTGTAGTTAGGGAATGGAAGTCGCTTTGGATAAAAGCACCTGCTAAATGCCGTAAATGTTCCCAGGCAGATGTGTTTCCCTTCCATCCTGGGCATTTAGATTTGTAAGGTGGGCAACTACATTCAGCATAAAAAGAAACAACCAACAGCTCCAAAATCTGGCAGCCAGATGTTTTTTTCTTTCTTTTTATAGCTCCAAAAGTCTAGGCCAGCAGCACCTTAACAACCTCCTGGGATACCACAGCAATGACCTAGCAAGGCCTTAGCAACCAACTGGGATGACACAGAAACCACCAAGCAACATGTGAGCAACCATCTGAAATACTATAACAGCTTATCAAGTACCTGGGATACCACAGCAACCACCAAGCAACACCTTAATAACCACCTAGCAACACCTTAGCAATCACATGGGTTACGGTAGAAACCACACAGCAATACCGTAGCAACCACTTAGTAATCACCTGGAATACCATAGCAATCACATATCAGTACCTTTGTAAAAACATGGGATAAAGTAGCAACCAACAATCGCAAAGTATTTAATGTTTAAATTCAAAGAATATGAGCAGTTAATAACATTTTATTTTCACATAACAATTTAATGTAAAAATCCCTCCCCACAAAATCTTTCATGCATTTGCTGGCTTTGTCAAACCAACTTACAGTTCATTCACAAACTTTCACTTTCTGTTGTTACAACTTAGACACATATTATTATATTACATGACTGAAAATAAAGCATTGGAAAGCACACTATTTCCAGGAATGAGACACAATTATAAATAACGATAAATAATAAACTATAAATGAAGATATCATTATGCAATGAATACCTACCAGTCAAATCCATTATAAAGTCTTTCTAAAGTCTCATTTAGGCTAAATATTACTGCCATTACAGTTTAACAGTGATTACTGGCTGCCCCCAGAGTAAAGGGGTCTTCTGTCTGTCAGTGCCTTCCAGGGCTTAGGCCTTGATTATTCAGGGGAATCTGTTGCAAATCTAAAAATCAGAAGAATGAACAGTCCTTGAATATTTAAAATAAATGTTATGAGTATCTCTGGCTCTTTTGGGTTAGGAATGCCCATCCTAAGCTCCCCCATAGCTGTGCCCTCAGTTCGGTTATACATTTTAATGAAGCAGCCTAATAATAAAGCGATAATCAGTGATTATGTTTCAAAACGCCAAGCAAATTGCCTACTCGGGGCAAACCACCGCAAACATCCAAAATGAACTGCTGGGTTAAACTAAGCACATGTGTGAAAGAGGCTTAAGCCTATTAAATGCATTATTGATTAAAGGGCCCCATATCATGAAAATCTGACGTTGTTCACTTTGCTAAAATATAATAATTTAATAGCTTGAAATATAATAGATTAGTGTACTAAACACTGTTAAAGTATCAAAATGTTTGATTCTCTCCACAGGCCACTAAGCATACAGCTCCAAAAACAGCTCGTTTGGAATGTACTGTTTTAATGATGGCACAACAACCAACACATTTACATACAATATATCCACCTATAGCAGTTTAGCCCTGCCCATTTCCGTAATAGTTCAAATAAGCGTTTCAGCCTGGACTGCTTATTGAACAAGGCACAATGTAGAGCCAATTACAGCAGAGATCATTTACATACTAGTGTCTTAAAGGCACAGTAACAAAATCAGCCTTTTCACTTTTAAGGAATAAAGTGGTTTTGGTACATGAAACCACAAAAATGGTCACAAATTATATATACACATATATATATATATAATATATATACACACACACACACACACATATATA
>JBBJLS010071003.1:0-11433 GCA_037577275.1 Bryconaethiops microstoma | reverse complement strand
TTCCATTCCCTAAGTACAGGGGACAGTCTCCCTGGAGCAACTTGGGGTTAAGGGTCTTGCTCAGGAACCCAGTGGTGTGCTGTAGGTAGAATTTGAACCCATGACCTCTTGGTCCAGAGACCAGTATCCTACCCACCGGGCCGCCATCACCCCCTCGTGTGATGCAAAGGCCTTAAGGTCAAAGTCAGGCTCACAATATGCAGATTATTTTACACATCATCAAATGTATTGGGAGATAATTATGATTTACCGTATTGTGTGACGAAAGCAATGCAGCTGTCAACGATAATAGGGACGTCGTTTTTAGTCAGCTGCTGGTTGCTTAGGGCCCTGCCATCTCTCCCAGCAGCCAACTGGATAGCGGAGTGCCACAGAACAAAGTCCTGTTTCGTGACACCATGAATGTAGATGGTTCTATCACACACACACACACACACACACACACAAAACACACTTTATGACTCGCATTACCACTGCAGGATGAGTGAGAATTCAAAGCTTTGGATATATTAGCACTTTACCAACACAAGAGTTTTACCTGCCACTCTCTACCATAAGTAGAACCTGGACTCTCTCGTCTCCTTCCGAATGTGTGGAGACAGCTGTGAACAAAATAGAGAAGCTTGTAAGTGGGATACAGTTTTTAAATAAGGTTTCGAACCCTTTGGAATTACAAGGATTTTATAACACGATTATAAAAAATTGTATAATATGATCTGCATGCATTAACGGAACTACAATAAAAAATTTAACCACAGAAAGCAAACAAACACCCAAACAAACAAAAAACATAATTGCCAGTCTCAGGTTCCCCCCTGGAGAAGGTTGGACAATACTACTGAACCAATATCCAGTAAAACAATGAAAAAATTACACACTGTTATAATTCAAAATGAAATACTCAATTCAAACAACGAAAATCTCTCTATGAAATATGGTGGTGCAATCTGAAGCAGTCCATTCTAAGAAGGCATAATAAACAAAAGGAAACTGTTTGTTATAGAAGAACAGGCCAAAATACCTGAAAGCAGCTACAAAAAGTTTTTCCATCACTGACCTTGACTGTTAAAACATTTATTCAATCCAGATATGGCACTGTAAAATGTTGTGCATGCTGTTTAATAAAGTCTGTATTTTACTATTATGTCTTACATGAAGATCTGATCAGATTTTAGAAGCTAATTATGTAGAAATATGAATATTGAGGAAGGGTCTTAAGTTTTTCCTACAACTATATATGTACAAGAGTAGAACACATATAACCAAAGACATGATGTACAGCCTGAGAGAGAGAGAGAGAGAGAGAGAGAGAGAGAGAGAGAGAGAGAAAAGAAAGACAAAAGAAACATATAGAGTAAGGTGGGAAAAAAACATCTAAAAGTCTTGTTTCGCTGGGAAACATGGCACATATTGTTATTGTTCTTCAAGTAAAGCTCATATCTGGAGGAATCGGGACCGAAAGCTTGGTGTCGCCAGTCATTATTTCACCCTGTATGTACAGGAGGTGGTCTGTCTAATGCTGTCTGATCATTCTCATCAGATACACACAAACGCCTCGCAATGCCTTGGCCTATTTACTGGACAACACCTGAGTGCACAGCTTATGACAGTTTAAATCTCTTCATCTTCTCTTCTCCTAACTCACACAATCTCTCTCACACCACACAGCCCTCATTCCGTATACAGGGAAACACAAAAATTTCGGATCTATTCAACAAAGGTTCGAGCTTCTGCAAATCTGCAATAGAGAAATTTCACAAATACAGCCACAGTAGTGAGCAAAATCAAGAGCAAGCAAAAGCAACCTTCTCTACTGGCTTTAAAAAGCTATACAGCATTAAAGTAACAGAAAAGGCATAACATGGGAGGTGTTAAAACAAGGTGCATTAATTAACTCTGGCAAGCTTTCAAGGGCAGCCAATTTTATTTACAATTTTTGAGAGCCAGTTTAAAAAAAAAAAAAAATCACTGATGACACAAGCTTTATTAAGTGCTGCTATCGGAAAAAAGGCAAACACTCGCTATCGCTGTTTAAAATGAACAAATAACAGTTCCGTCATCCTGCCCTACTCCCCTGGAATTTAGCTGCTTTTTAGACTGGTGATAAAAACTAAGCCAAATAGTCTTTTTGTGCAGTAATTACCACTGGGATTTCAAACAGCTCCACAGACAGGGCACAAACATACAGTGGCGCTTGGAAGTTTGTGAACCCTTGCACACATATGACTTGTGTCAGATTTTACCATAATTAGATTTTAACATAAATCCTAAGAGTAGATAAAAAGAGAATCCAATAAAACTAAAGAGACAAAAACATTATACATAGATATTTATTTAAGAAAATTATGTAATATTACATATCTGTGAGTGGCAAATGCATAATAACCACGGATTAGGAGTTCATTTGAAGGTGAAATCGGGTGTTGTTGATACTAATCAGACAGGATCGTTTTATAACTTTTTCTCTAAAGAGTCTGGACCCTAGTCATCCACAGGGTGATATGGAAGGACCTGAAGATAGTTTTTGCTGTATAAGGGGGTACAGTAACCCCCCGGTTTTACGCAGATCAGGAGTCGCGGATTCAGCCACACATGGATTTTTTCTGAGAACCTAACTGATAGTTTTACGCAGAAACCTCCACAATAACGCGGAACCTGCAAATATTCTCAGGATTTGTTTTTTTTTTGCTTTTTTCGTGGCAATGTTTTTTTACGCATTTTAATTGTAAATTATTAAGAAAAATACCATTTATAACATAAATATTAAAGTAAATTAAGCTACATTTCCATAAAAATATAACTGTATAAATGTTTTTGTACTGTCCAGAGAAACACAAAGAAAGCTCGTCTTTCGTGTCGTTAACAGGCTGCTTGCTGCCTGAGGCACAGAAAAGCTCAAGAGTTCTTTTCATTCTTTTTCAAAGTGCCATCAATATATTTAAATTAAACACATATTTGAAAACTAGAAGACTCAAGGTTTCTAGTGGGGTTACTTAAATGTTTCTTGGACAAAAACCCACGGAGTTTTAGACGATTGTTTTGGAACAGTCGAAATATCCCTCAGGAGGGACCGCCGACCTCACGAGGATTAAATACTGCTATACTCAGAGCAGGGGTGGACTGAATAAGGCGCCGCCGGCAAAACAGTAAATTATTGAACTGAAAAAATTATTGGTGATTACTCGTACATTTTACTGTATTTTTATTACAAAAAAATTAATTACATAACTGTATTTACCTTGCTTATACCAAAGAAAATGGCAGCGCATACCAAAGAAAATGCCTGTGCATGAATTAAGTGTGGAAGACGGCAGTTCAGTGTACACTATCCAGCACGTATACGGGTTTAATAATAATGATAATAATAATAATAATAATAATAAAAGCTTTACCTTTATTTTTTAAGGGTAATGTATTAAGCTGAGTTTAAAATGAAATTACAGTGTCATTTTTTTCTTAGAACCGAACTAATAATTGCTGGCGAAAACTCCAGAAAATTTGAGGAAACGGAGATATCCTCCACAGTTTTTTTTTGCTTTTTTTCGTGACAATATATAATTCTTTAGTGCTAAATTATAATATCGATATTATACTGCAGGAGTTCAGTGTAAACTGTACAGGATGAATACGGGTCAACCTTTACATTTTTGTTAATTGAAGTGGTTTGGGACCTTATTTTGGGGGCATATTTAGGGTTTACACTATATATTTAGGGGGTTACTGTATTTCACAGCATATTATCACCTAAACATAACCCCAACTTTAGGGACCGAAAACAAATGATTTTATTCTTTCATCTTTAAAAATGGAACATGCAGCTTTACAAAGTCAGGAGCATTTAGTCTTAGTCTTGTTTGTTAGCCCTGTATTTCTCTGAATCTTATTTAATGAGGAAAAGTATTTTTTTTAAAAACCCACTGCTGTAATCAACACTCTCCTCTTGCAATGTGACCAGTTGGACGGCAAAACACTACTAGAAGTACGTCAAAGGTAATTATTGCCATATTTTTGTTTAAGAGTGAATTATTCAAGTTCTGTGAACACTGCATCATTTCTTTTATTTTGATGTCATTTCCTTTAAAGAGCAATATTTTTATTTAGAAATTAGAAGAACATTTTTGAAGTGGTCTCTTATTTTTTAATCGAGTTCTGTGTGTGTGTGTGTGTGTGTGTGATTATCCACACACACGCGCGCACACACACACACACACACACACACACACACACACACACACACACACACACACACACCTTAACTCTCCTGCCCTCTCATTAAACCCTCCAAAACAACTCGCTCTAACTATAACTTGCAGCATACCAAAGCTCAGGCGCCTCCAGGAGTTCACACCCTGCTCTGCTACCTAGTTAGTACAGTAGGCTCAGAGACTCCACAGTGCAAATTCAGACAGTAATCAGTGACTTATTACCTGTGAGAAACCTGATTTATCCTTTAAACCACCTATAATGTTACTGCAATCTGAAGCTGCTGCCATCAGGTAGTAGTTCAATGGAAAAGTGACATACATCTAAACATTGCTATTTGTTAGTTATTATCATCATCATAATGTCATCATATAATGTGATAACATTATCAAATGTTCCCAAAAATCTGACCACATTGAACCTATTCTGTCTTTCAGGAGGCTTTGATCTGTCAAAACATTACAATTATTTGCTGCATTTTACCCAGTGTGAGGCTGTGCTTCATTACAATCAATTAGACCAGTTTTAGAGTAGATTTTGATTTAAAAAAAAATACATATAAGCAGATAAATAACAATAAATGAGAAAAAATAATGCTTCAAACAGCATTGGTACAGTACTTGATATTATGAAATAAAGAATGCTCTAGTATATGCGAATGAAAACCACTAGCAGATGAGTATGACAAGATTGTCCACAAGCAGGGAACCAGGAGCAGTTGGGCAAGATTATGGTTTTCTGAGTGAACACTGAGAACTAGAGGACATTAACCGCCGCACACTGTCTGAACAGATCATTATCAAGGGCGTCAATATTAGCAACTTAACTACAGCCAGGATTCATCCAGCTGATCCACAGCAGAGGAGATGGTTGAATTAACAACCGCAAGTGCTTTTACAAAATGTACGAAGTGCAAATGTGGTGAGAATGCCCTTCCAGTGTAACTCGACACTTGGTGAAGCGCCTGCTGCCTTTCTGCACAGCAGAAAATTCTACAAACACTGAATTGACAACACAAGTCAGAAGGAACTTGATCACCGAACAGAACTCTGTGGTGTCTGAAGAGGTCACTGTCTAACAAATCTGCTGCCAACATTCAGTTTTCACCAAAGTATAGTGACAAACTGTGTACTTTATACACATGTACATCTGTAAACATTACATTTTTAATATCTCACTTTTTTCTGAACTAAACATCTTTATTTGTGCAGAGGACAATAACCAAACAAGGTCGACAATATTTAAGGATTATGGGTAGAGACCTGACTAGTCATTTATAGCATAAAATCTGTATGTTTACACCACATGACACGACATGAAACTCATCAGGGCAGCAAAACAAACACAGTCCAGGAACACACAGAGGTACAGTAGGAACTCCACACACATGTACAGAGTGGCATGCACACACTGCCCGGCAAAGGATCAGGGAGAAATTCTTTCACCTGTTCTTTTTTTCAACTGTTTAAATAAAAAAATCATATTGTTTTCAGTGTCCTGACATCTATAGTTAGCACTAACTAAACATATTAAAGCCTAAAAAGTGATACATGGATCAGGGTTATCCATTACCCTTATAAGAGACAACCACATAGCCTTTGGTATATTTTTGCTGCTTTTTTCCCCCCCATTTTGATGCAACAAAACATCAAAATCATCATTTAAGCTCATGTTCATGTTTAGTACAATAAAATGTTCTGTGCATGGAAGGTTACAGTGCAGCTTTGTTGGTTTATAATAAATAAATAAATCAATCAATCAATCAATCAAAACAAAACACTTTGCCTTACAGACGTTAACATTATGCGACGGACAGATGAAGACATATGTTTCGTAAAACATTTCTAAAGGAATGCTGTATTTTTTTGGCATCAACAACTTATTTAACACACTACACAACATTTATTTGAAGAAAGACTTTGAGTTAAGTATTACATCATAAAGGGCTGTTTATAAAGTGATGAAAACAATCACTCAGATGCTGTGATGATTAATCAAATAATCTTTTTTTTGGTTTGTTTAACTATTTACACCCCTGAAGGACTTCTAACATATTATTTGGGATTCCTGACACTTACAGGAAAAAAAAATCTTATTTAAACCAGGGCAAAATGACAATTACATCTTCATTTTATTTTAAAGGCGAGTGCCAACTCTTTAAAATTAAATCACGAAGACATAGAAACAGAGAGAGATGAATCAACTCACAGCTCTGGGATCAGGACTAAAGAAAAAACTGCCATTGAACCTGTAGCAAA
This sequence comes from Bryconaethiops microstoma, assembly GCA_037577275.1. NCBI lineage: Eukaryota > Metazoa > Chordata > Actinopteri > Characiformes > Alestidae > Bryconaethiops > Bryconaethiops microstoma. Next base: position 4,972 of record JBBJLS010071003.1, on the reverse strand, counting down.
CTTTATAATGTTTAAAGTACTTAATGAAAATATTAACTCCTAAAATATAGAAGAGGGTACTTAAATAAACTGAATACAAAACCAACAAAGTTCGAAATTATAATAGTTAGTGTGATGGCCCACTATGCAGATATTGAGCTTCTCTCTCTCTCTCCCCCACCCCTTCTTAGTTTCCCATCATAAACTCTGTGCCCCATTTGCTATTTATAGGTAACCAATTAAAGCTCTGAACTAGCTGCATTCTCAATCTGTCTTTCGTCCCCTGCTCTCTCTCACTCACAGGTTTTCAAAGTGTCACCCACGAGCAGTCTACACCAAAATCACAGCCCCACCTTTGTGTCTCTACTGCTCATTTGCACCGCATCTGTTCCCCAATAACACAAATTCACTTTCTCTCTCTGAACACACACACACAGCAATGCCAGAGAATGCAGATGATCTGATGATGACATTTACAACAAAAGCTTCAACCTCACATGAACTGCTCACTTCATGTCTTCCACAACATTTGTATTAGGTCAAGAATAGGACTTGATGTGACCACTCCAAAACATTAACTTAATACTTCTTTATGCATTCTTTGGTAGAAAGACTTCTGTGCTTAGGGTCATTGTTCTGCTACATGACCTACTTTACCTTAAGATTCAGTTAAAGGCAAAATGTTCTGACATTTTTCTGTAGAACTTGCTGGTATAATTCAGAATTCATTGTTCTATCAATGAAGTGGTCTTGGCCCATATTCAGCAAAACAGGTCCAAACCAGCATACTACCACCACCATGTTTCACAGATGGTCTACGGTTCTTAAGCTGAAATGCAGTGTTTTCCGTTGTCTTACTGTAAAGCTTCTCAATCATACCAAAACATTCTACTTCCGTTCCATTTGTCCACAAAACACTTTTCAAATGTCCTCTGGCTTGTCCATATGATCTTTAGTAAACTGTAGACAGGCAGCAATGTTTGTTTTTTTGTTTGGTGTTTGTCTGCTTTCTCCTTGAACACTGCCATATACATCACTGCTGTTCAATATTCTCCTGCTAGTTGCTTAGAAGTTGCCCAACCTACCTACCTAATAATTACTACAGACCAAATACACCCCATAATAGCTACAGAATTCCCAGCAGTGGCCTCTTACTGCACAGTGCAAAATTGTTGAGGAATGGTTTGAGGAACACGACAGAGCTTAACGTGTTGGTTTGGTCTCCAAAATCCCATCCGATCAAGCATCTGCTTATATGAGAGATCTGCTTCTAATGACACACACACACGTATATTGTGGGTATAGACAAGAATCACCCCTTTAGAATTTTCCCCCCTGTAAAATCAAACAGATGTAACTAATCACCTTCTCCCTTGCACACTAGGCTAATTGACTTGCACCTGTGATCAACTGTAATTGTTTATTAGTTCAAGATATTCCTGGAGCATTCCAGTGCTTAGCAGTGGAACTGAGAGCAAACACTGTGTGTGTGTGTGTGTGTGTGTGTGTGTGTGTGTGTGTGTGTGCGCGCATGATGTGGACTTATCCCTCTCTGTCTAGAGAGTAAAAGAAACACAGTGCCACCTAGGCTATTAATGTCACCACTGTTCAAAGACACTGTTCAAAGTTTTGGCTCTTAATACCAAATGACGAATGCGCCAGCATAATCATTTGATCAACATTTCAATAACAATAGGTGCCAAATCTCACACTTTGAAGAGTATAAGGTGTGAGTAATGCATAATCTGTCACTTTTTGGCTGCTGCCCATGTGATCTAAATCTAAAGTGGAAAAAAATTAACCACTCATATATGTGATGTGAACCTGCTGAGTAGTGATACAGTAGCAATACAATTATTATCTAAGGTGAAATCTGCTGCTAAGTCGGGAAGGGAACTGATAAGATTTTATTGACACCCATGCCACTACTAATTGTGCTTATTGGTCCAATTCTTTATTGATTTCCTATTCATTTCTGGGTGAAAAAGGTCTACCTAACATATTTTAACAACATGCCTTTTCTTAAAAAGTTAATACATATAACTTGATATATTATGGGTAACTTTTAAAATGAAAATTGAAAAATATTCTCAGTACAATGCCACTTCAGGTTTGTGCTGTAATAGCTGCAAGTAATTATTTGGCAATGAATCCTGACAGGCTTAATGATACAATCCAATCCAAGACACTGAACAATCAACTTAAGAAGTAATAACATACAAACAATATAGTATTTATAACAGTACATTAGACAAAACGAATGCCCTCAGACTAAAAATAGCGTACACGTGTGCACACAGACACTCACACAAACAAACTGTGCTGTGGATGACCTTGTAACAGCATGTCATGCCATGCAGCCAGCAGCGACTGCACAGACACACACAGAAATAAAACATAAATACATGCACATTATAAGTCCTATAAATGTTCTCACCTTCTGCAGCAAAAGGATAATCAAGCTCCTCATTCTGAAGCACCGGCATAACTGCTGCTTCTCTACTTTCCCTCTCTCCCACACACACATACACTCTCTCTCTCCTCCCCCTCGTCTGCCTCTCTGTCAGTCCCGTGACTTTAGTCCTGGATCTGTTGTGTGCTGCACTTAAGGGAACCAGAGGCAGGCAGGCAGGCGCACACACACACACACACACACACACACACACCACTTGACACCGAATAATCCTTATATAAATAGCAGACACTGATGTGGGCACATTATCACTCTCAGTACAGCAGAAGTCTAAAGCTTAGACTCTCCTAATAATCCTCTCAAAAACACAAACTGAATTTCTCAGTGAGAAAAATCCAAACTTTCTGTCTTGGATTATTCTGTTTTAGAAGTCCCTCTTTGCCTTGATGCAGCTTTTCACACTCAATAAGCAGTTTCATAATGATCCTCCTGACGTTTTTCAAGAGGAGTGAAGACCATGTGTTTAACCTGCATTTGCAGGAGGATTAAAATACCAACACATTTCAAAGCATTTAACCACAAGCCTTCAAATAAAAGTATGTTTAAGACGAAAATAATAAACATTCAGTCATAGGAGTGTAACCATGTATCAAAAAACATAATATCAAAATGCAAAAATGAGACAATGTGCATGGGGGAGATTAACAGAATGCATATTGTCCAAAAGGTGTATTATCAAATTCTATACAATAACTATTGCTTCAACATGAAGGCTCACACTTCTAGCCAAACAGGTTTTTGTGCCGTACACATCATCTGATGATGTTACAAGCACGTCATCATAACACACACAGTACTATACCTACCAAGATACTCCATAAAATTGTGCGATACGATAAGTAATTCCACCCCACCATGTTTACTTGTAAGAACCAGCAAAATGTTCCCACTCCTACATATTTATGCATTTCCAGTATTCCTATCATTATGAGAACATTTGCTCCTCACAAACAGATAAATACGAGTCTGAAAACACACACACATGCACAAGCACGCGTTCATCTGCTGTCTTAATTATACAGTACCATCAGAGAATTAAACTCATTTCCATGGTTACGCTAGGAAAAACTAAGACCTGATATACAAGAGGAAAGTTAAAAAGGAAGGACGGACAAAACCTTTATCAGGTTTTAGATGATTTATACGATTTATAATACAAGGATAATTTCATTTTTAATGTTTTTTGTTCAAATTGTGTTTTTTGTTCTAATTCCACAGAGCTATAATTACACACATTAGTTTGGCTCTGATGAATACAAATTTTATTTAAAAAACGAAAGACTGAAATAGCATGTACTCATGCAAAACATTGACCTTAGCTTAAAAACAATAAGTATATACACTTAGCCACAAACAGTACAGATGGAGAGGCAGATACTGGTGTTGTCTTGGGATGTTATATAGATTTCCACACATTTGTTTCCATTTCATCACCCTTAAGACTGCTTGTTTAAATAACAAACAACGATCTGGTACACCTCACTTATCCTGTCTGCCCTCATGCACCATCATCACTTAAACCTTCCTATATCAGACAACACTGTTCTTCCTCAAGCATCAACATTCATACACTGACATGCACACAGAGTTTCTACAGGTGTCTGTCTCATAAAGCAAGATTTCTTGATTAGACAACAAACGTTAAGATTAGCTCAATCTAACCTAACTTATGCTGCATGTATAACCTGCTCCAGGAATGGTTTAATTTTGGATATCAGATGATAAAGAGTTCTTGGACCAAATTGATTGAGCTCTTGACAAATCAAGGACGGCCTTCTAAAAAATAAATCATACTACAAGGATATGAAGAAAATTAAACTGCCGTTACTTCAATAAGCATAGATTATAAAGTTTTACTTCTTACATATTTTTGAACTATGATTTCTACTTCTTTTTTTTTTTAAATAAGCTGCTCCACTCCTCATGCTTTACATAGAGATACCAAAAAGCATCCAATAACAAAAGTGATTTGATAGATTTTTTTATTAGGCCTCAAAATTAGCTAAACACTCCTCCTCTTAAAAAGTCAATACTCAAAAATATTAATTTTTGTCAATATCAAACTGTTGTTGGTTGTTTTGAATACTATATAAAACTTAATGTATTATAGGTAACCTTTGAAATGAAATTCTATTATAAAATATTTTTTGTTAGGACAGATATGCTAATCAAATGACTTAATTCATTTGTAATTAAAGCATCTCCCTTAAGATGAGGAAGTGTCATGCAGTCACATACAGTTTAAAAGGAGTCTTTATGATTGGGAATGTGCACAATTAGATGACATAGAAAATGATTTTTTTAAAAAATGTAATTATATAGGAAAAGCTTCAATCCACTTTAGTCTATAATTCTTCTCAATTTTAAAACCAAGTTTGTAAAAAGCCATTTAATGATGGACAAGTTTTATTGTATCCTGTGTGGGAGACAGACATGGTCCTAAAGCTGTGAGGCCCTGATGAAGGAAAAGGGAGGGGGGGGGGGGGGGGGGGGTTTTCATGGACCCCCCCCTTTCCCTTT
>JBBJLS010071002.1:0-11433 GCA_037577275.1 Bryconaethiops microstoma | reverse complement strand
CCCCCCCCCCCCCCCCCCCCCCCCCCCTCCCCCCCACACCACCCATAGTGCAACCGGAATGACAAAATAACTATAATGAAAAACTAACTAGTAACTATAAGAGATATAAGAAAAGATATAAGAAAAATAACAGATTATTTTTGCAAGTGGTTATGAAAAATGACTTAGTGTTTGTGCCATGAAAATAAAATTAGATAGCAGCAGGTGATGAGGGGACGAGACAACATTCAATCACATACAAATAAATAAACAATCAGTTATATTGCACAATCTGAATGAGAACTTGATGACATAAAGGAAGAGTTGGAACAGGTAGAAACGATTTTCTGTGGCGTTCAGTTCTGCATTTAGAGGCAAAGAGTCTTTTGCTGAGTGTGCTCTGATGGCCCATCAAGGAGGCGTGCATGGGGTGAGAGGGGTTGTCCATGATACTCAGAAGCTTTGTCAGCATTCTCCTCTCAGACACCTCCGCCTGGTTCTCCAGTCTGACACCCAGGTGTCATGTCTTAGCCAGCGGCCGGTAGAGGCCGCCATCGTTGTTCTGAATGTGGGACTCTTATTTTTAAAATATATCTCAGTGTCTTGTCCTAGTATTAGTCTCAGCTGGTGTTTGTTTCGTTTAAGTGATTGTGTCGAGAATTGGTTTATGTCTGAGTACGTTTTGTATTTAAGTTCCAAGATTTGTGTATTCAGGGCTGGTCAACCCTCACATATTCCCTCACGCTACCTGGACCTCATGTCTCCTCTTTTTTATGTACACTTTATGTTTTAGGCCCTCGTGCCTTTTTGTGTTCTGTGTAGTCTGTGTTTTTGTAATAAAATCCATTAAAAGGAACTTGCGTCTGTGCCTCACCTTACTCCCTGAGCCCACACACACGACATGACACCAGGACCGAACCAGCCTTTTTAATCAGCTTGTTCAACCTTTTTGCATCAGCTGCCTTCACCCCACTTCCCCAGCACACAGCCGCGAGATATATTTTTCATATTTAACATTCAGATTTAAGATCACTAAAGGCAAATCCTCCACCTTGGTGAGGGATATCACAGAACGCAGTCCAGCCCCCTGCTAAGTAACAGCCAATTGTAATCATGGGGTGTGGTCAATTAGCATATCTTCTAAACATTTAGAGTTCAACATTTAGAGCTCAAAAATCCCACATTTAGAGTCGGCGTTTGTAAAAGTGATAAATTTAAATCCCACATTTAGAGTGCAACATTTAGACTTAAGATTTAACATTTAGATATAGATTTAACATATAGATATATATATTTAATATTAAATTTAAGATTTAACATTTAGATATATATTTAACATTTAGATATAGATTTAAGATTGATATATATTTAACATTTAGATTTAACATTTAGATATATATTTAACATTTAACATTTAGATTTATGCAACAAGAAAATGTACCAAAATTTAACACTGTTTTTTTTTTTTAAACACATTTAGCTCTAAATGTGTGACAATTGCACTAAATGATGAAAAAATGACACTTCTAAATTTGTTAAGCTGTTTTTTACAAACAGCACCCTATATTATATCCAATCTGGAAGGTGCTGGCATAAATTAAGCCCTAATTATGTGAAAGTAGAACAACTCACCCATATGACGGCACCGTTGGGTGTTGGTTCCTTAAAACTTGCTCCAGTCCACATTGCTGTATGAACCCTGGAGGAGGGTGAGATGTAGGTTTTTCAAACCTGCAGGGTTAAAGGCACTGGAAATGAATAGGGTCCAATGATCCTGAAAGATAAGGAAATTTGGCTGTTGCTGTTGGAGTAATGAAAATACAGTGGAATGTTGCAAGGCTGAGCTGTCCTGAACTGTGAGAGATTGGGGAAGAGACAGAGAGAGAGAGGCAAGCCTCACCCCTGCAGCTTTTATGTTGTGGTGTTTGCACATTAATCTGTGCAAATAGAGGTTACAGAGTCACCACTGCTGCCTCAGGGTGCATGCCTGCCAGACAACACAGATAATTCCTTTAAATGCATCAGGCTGGCACACAGGAGAAGGGAAAGGGAATGAATGGAGAGTGAGCCCAGGAGAGTGATACAAAGATACAGCAGATAAGTCTCCTCAGGGATTTATTCCTCATGTTCTCTCAGTTGTGATACAACTCAACCGAACTTTATTTAACCTGGCCATGTCCTATATCAGGGGTGTCAATAAAGGGCTGGTGTGGCTGCAGGTTTTATTCCAACCAATCAGGAGCCCATCTAATTCCACTTGGTATTCAAACAGTTAATCAGGTGTTCTTGCTCATTTAGAATGAAAACCTAAAATCAACACCTGCTTTTTACCAAGTTACTGCCAGCTACGTTACACACCTTAACAAAAACTGTCAAAAGAACAAACAGTTAAGAGGGTAAGGGTCCGAGATTTTTTTAATATGAAGAAAATGATGTATAAGAGATAAACGAGAGGACTGGTTAGTCACCAAGGTGCTCCTTGAAGAGGTGGGTCTTCAGACAACACTTGAAGACAGTGAGGGACTCCTCAGATCTGATTGCAATAGGGAGTTCAATCCATGACAATCCATGTCTTCCTTTTCTTTTGAGCAACGGAAGGAGCAAGTCCATTCTTGGCCTTGAAGGCAAGTGTTAAGGTTTTGAACTTAATGCAAGCAGCCATGGGGAGCCAATGGAGGTTTTGTAGTAGAGGCATAGTGTGTGAGAATTTAGGAACATTGACAACTAACCTAGCAGCTGCATTCTGAATCAGCTGAAGTGGTCTCGTTACCTTTAGTGGAAGTCCAGCCAGTAGAGAGTTGCAGTAGTTTAGAGATAACCAGAGACTGGACAAGTAACTGTGTAGCTTCAGTGGTGAGAAAGGGTCAGATTCTGCATGTCCTGGAGAGGTGGTCAACGTGCGACAAGAATGACAGTTCTTCATCTAGCATGACACCAAAATTTCTTACCATCTTCAAGGGGACAATAACAAAGTTTAATATTAACACACTTGGATTTGAATCCTGTCACAGACTCTTCATACTCCTCCAGGTTGTGCTGGTTAATTAGGGTGACCAGATGTCCTCTTTTCCCTGGACATGTCCTCTTTCTGATACCTGGAAATTGCATCCGGCCGGGGTTTTAGAATTGTCAGGGATTTTGAGCTGCCTAAATACACGTCATGGGCATCTCTCATAAACTAGTTACTATCCCTCATGCCAATTCACTCGCGTTAGTGGATCCAAGAGATAAGAGAGCGGGGGAGGGGTGGGATGGGGGTGTTGAGTGAGATAGCAGTTTTGGGCTTCGAATATCACCCTGAAATCTGCCTGCACGTTCTCAGCCTACCATAATTGGTTGTTCATCTTAACCTTAAAAAATATTAATTAGTAAGCACCCCACCCCACCCCCACCTCCCGCAACCACTAACATACGCTAAGGTGTCCTCTTTTTCACAAGCTCAAATCTGGTCATCTTAGATTAATTGTGGCAGCCTCTCTAGACACATTCCAGTTCGTTCATTCAAAACAGTCCTGGAGTGCTGAAAGTGCTCCCTCAGGCCAGGTTCGTATCTGCTTTGTAGATGGTTTGCTTCTACCTAGCAGTTGTCTATATTCAGGAATTAGCATAACAGAGAGATGGTCCGAGTTTCTAAGGTGGGGGTGGGAAGTTGCCTTGAATGCTTGTTTGATGTTTGTGTAAACACAGTCCAACGTGTTTACTCCCTGAGTTGCAAAGTCAACATGTTGATAAAAATGTGGCAGCACTGTCTCTAGGTTGGCTTGCTTAAAATCTCCAGCAATTATATAAACACAATCCAGGTTTGCAGTTTGCATTGCACTGACAGACGGATATAGTGTGGATAGCACTGCCTTTGTGATTGCGCTGGGGGGAATGTACACAGCTGTAATGCAAACAGCTGTAAATTCCCTCGGCAGGTAGAATGGTCGGCATTTCAGTGTCAGAAACTCTATCCTCAAAACAGTGGCTCGAGACAAGTTCAACATTTGTGCAGCAGTTGTTGTTTGCGTATATACATACATTAAAGTTTGTTAGCCCATCCAGGCTAATTGCGCTATTGGAAACTGCAGATTATCTCTCTAAATGACTCATCTAAATGACATATTTCTCATGAGATTAGACAGAGGATAATCCACTTGCATAATGAAAGGGTCAAAAATATTTAAAATAAAATCTACAGACTTCAGTCAAAATCCAAAACTCAATATATTGGGTCTGAAAAAATTAAGCTGTCAGAAAGCCAAGGCAGAGGAAAATGGGAATAAAAAAGAAGATACCACTGAAACTGGACATCAAGGTTTTATAAACTGATTGAGTGTAAATTTTGAGTGTAAATTCACTGTAAGAATAAATAAAGTAAGTAGTAAAATAATCTTGTTACTTTATTTGAAAAACTGAAAGCAAGTTTAATAATGAAAGAATCGTTGTTGTATTGAAGGCAAAGGGTGGACACACTAAACACTGAAAAAAGATATTTATCTGAGACTTTCTGGAGTTTTGAAGCAAAGCTTGTGGTACAGTGTAAAGATCATTCACATTTGGCCAAGAGATTGCTGGAGTCAATTGTGGAAACAGACAGCTACTAAGCTCTCATCTCAGGAAGTGCTCTTTAGCTTTCGCATCACTTAGTACCCCATCACAGAGAGAGAGAGTACATTCTTTAATTACATTAGTCCTTAAACACAAAGACTTTATTTTATGCTATGAAAGTGTCCAGTTTAATCAACCCTTTCAGTTGATGGGACACACTAGCAACACTAAAATCTAATTTTTTCCCATTTGCTGTACCTAGCCTTTCATTTAATTACACTCAATCACCAGTCTACATGTGTTTCTCTACAAATAAATACTCTTAAGAATGTATATTCAGTATGTCAGTTTACACCGCATAGCCACATGATTTCTATGTTTTGATAATTTAATTTGATACAAATAAAAACATCAAAAAACATCTGACTCAAAACTGTTATTACAGTATGGCATTTTATCTGTGTTTCTCACTATATAATTAAATATGTAATTGTGCAAATACATTTGAGTAATATAGTGTAGTGACCCGCAGAATAACAGTCACTGGACTGACTCAAGTCAACAGTTTCTTTATTAAACAGTCCCTATGACAATAGAGTTGCTGTTTCGGCCACAACTCACGCCACTAGAGCACCTCGAACACAGAACTTACTCCCTTCTCCTATCCTCTCAGTCTCCACCACACGCACGCGCACACACACTCACACACGCCCCACCCATACTCCATCTAACCCCCCAATCTCTACACAGATAATAAAAGTGCAAAAGAACAGAATAACAAACAATTCAACATTTTAACTAGTAACTTAAATAACAAAACCCAGGGTCACCACAATAGCAAAACAAATGCATTAACTGTCCTATGGGATAGTATACTTATATTAGGACATTTAAGCAAACATTATTGCAAACTTCATATGTTGAAGTTGTTTTCAAATGGCATGTCTGCCATTTGATCACTGCCTCTGCTGCCTCTGTTCCTATGTAGCTTTATATTTACATTACATTTATGACATTTATCTGTGAAAGGAAAAACTTGCTAAAAAATGTCTTTTGAATGGTGAATTGGGTAAACACTGTAGATGGTGCCTTGTAGTGCTCTCCACTTTCTAATTGAAAACTCTCCTAATTAAGTCTCTTCAGCATTCAGCGTTCAAAGGCTTGAGGGGCAGGCACTGGTACTGCCAAGACCCTGTTTTCCAGCAGCACCTGCTCCTAAAAGGTCAGCAATAAGCCGCCTAGATGACCTGCTCTCACTCTGCTCTTGTCCCTCCATCCCTCCAGTTATAATGAAAGATCTGGCCCATTAGAGAGTACACTAGACCGAAAATCCTTTAACTAAATCTCTGACATTAATTAGAAGGAGATGGAATGGGCAAATGTTTGTTGTTTTTGCATTTTTAGTAGAGCTGTTAAAGGATTTATGATTTAAGAAAGTGCTTTAATCCAGCAGCTAGTGCTCTGGCTAATGCTCACAAATTGAAATGTGCTGTGAGATTTATCCTTCATTTTTGCCTAGTTCTTACTTCTTGTAGATCTTTTGAAGGTGAACTGGCTTTGTGTCTGACAAAATACTTAAGTGCATGTCAAGGAGGTAGAAACAAAATATGGGCAAAGCCACCTTCTCTGAGGACAACTTCCACAAAAGAATAGAAAGAAAGTAGGTGCAGAAGATACAATAACGAACCCTAATGTGATTCTGTTGTGATTTTTAAAAGATTTGAAAGAGAAGTATACTTTTGTCGTGAAGATGTATGCATTATAACATAACATTGGAGTATCTTGCATTCAAAGTACACTCCATTAAGAAATCTTTCTCGGTCTAATAAAATACAGAAAAATGCTAGTAATATAAAACTGAGATTTAGACAAAGCCATAATTTTTTTTTTCCTCTATTAAAGTTTCATAGATTGTTTGACACATGTTCTTGGCACGATTCAGAGGAAAGCACAATTGCAGATGCACAATTACAGATTAATGGGAAAGCCTTTCATGGAGACCCATACCAAGTCCCCTGGGTGGTATAGTAGAGCTGCGCAGCGTCTGGTCTGCAGTCAGTAGCAAGGCCCGTCGAGTCCACACTTGGAGAAGTCGATGCACAGCCGTGTTTAATCCAGGCACTGGTCCATCAGACTTCTCTGAAGGAAACCAGGAGGGTCGGTGTCCTGTAAAGGCTTCAAATGGTGACATTCCCGTGGTGGAAGAGGTTAGTTGATTATGGACCAGTTCGGCTCAAAGCTGGTGATGGGTCCAGGTGGTAGGGTTAGTGGAGCAGTAACACCGGAGGTATTTTTCTAACTCCTGGTTGACCCACTCAGTTTTGCTGTTAGACTGGGGATGGTAACCAGACTTGAGGCTGACTGAGACCCCTAGTTGCTTCCAGAAGTGATGCCAGAAGCGAGCGATAACTTGCGGGCCTTGGTCTGATAGAACGGAAGTCCATGGTGTCCACTTCCCGCAGAGAAATCAAACCATATATCTCCATAAATAAGTTATGTGTAATAAAATGGAATGACACAGGGAAAAAGTATTGAACACACTTACTGAAATTTATTTAATAAAAGCCTTTGTTGGTGATGACCACTTCAAGACGCCTCCTGTATGGAGAAGCAAGTTGCATGCATTGCTCAGGTGTGATTTTGGCCCATTCTTCCACACAAACAGTCTTCAAATCCTGAAGGTTCCGTGGGCTCTTTCTATGAACTCTGAGCTGTAGTTCTTTCCATAGATTTTCTATAAGATTTAGGTCAGGCTGGCCCATTCTATCAGCTTTGAAATCGATTAAAAGTTTCCTTGGCTGTGTGTTTGGGATCATTGTCTTGCTGAAATGTCCACTCTTGTTTCATTTCTATCATCCTGGTGGATGGCAGCAGATTTTTATCAAGAATGTCTTTGTACATTTTTACATTCATCCACCCTTCAATTATATGAACTGTGCCAGTGCTGTATGCTGAAGAACAGCCCCACACCATGATGTTCACACCTCCAAACTTCACTGATGGAATGATGTTTTTGGGATGATATGCAGTGCCTTTTAACCTCCAAACATGGTGTGTATTATGACATCCAAAGAGTTCAGGCAGGAGGTCATACACAGTAAAAGCAATACACAAAACAAATAGCAGGTACACAAAGCAGACACCAGTCTGGCCAGATTGTAGTTTGTCAGTGGTTTTAAAATCTGTCCTGAGTCCAACAGCCAAGCAATCCAGAGCAAGACTCAGGAGCAGTATGAAATTTGTCCTCTGTGATTAACCCATTCACCCAAGTGAAGCAGTGGGTAATTGACAATGGTGTCCAGGAGGCATTGTGGGTGGATGGTACCTGGCTTAAGGGTAACTCGGTGGTGCCACTAGCGGTCCTGGAACCACCAGGCCACCGGCTGCACCAACACAAAATGGCACAATGCAATTAAAGACATTCTCAAAGATTTAACCACAGGAAGTGGCATGCAAAATAAGGAAGTACTCAAGGGTACCTCAGTGATAACACTAGCAGTGTTAGGATTTGAACCCACAATTTTCTGATTGCAGGGGCAATACCCTAAACACTTAGGCCACCAGCTGCTGAAGTTATGCTCTCAAGTAATTTCAAAATGCTTTTATATAGTAACAAAATACTAAATGATTAGAAAAAATACACAAATGGTCAGGATTTTTTGTGCCTTGAAAACATAGTTCAGCAATAATTGGCTATGATTACTATGCCACAAAGACAACGCTATTTTAACAAATGACTTTGCACATTAATATACACATGGGCATCAACACCATTCAATCTGAAGGGGACGTGTCCCCTTCACATTTCATAATTATTCATTTGGACCCCCCACATTTAAAATAAAATATTAGTTCATCCAGCACTGTTGAATCTTGTATCTTGAATTTTTTGTGAAAGAATCCATTCCACTTAATCGATAGGAAAATACACATACCACTGGAAATCTGCTCCAGGTTTGCCTCCAACTCACGGCATGCAAGTGAAGTGAATCGTCAGTGCATAGACAGGCTGCTCGAAACTGGAGCAGGTAACGTCAGCCCTATTGTGCGCAGAAAAAAAGTTTGAAAAAAAAGTTTCTAAAAGTTTAGTTGAACATTTATTTAACGTGGCCTAGGGCAGTGGTTTCCAAACTTTTAGGGGGTGGCTCCTACTTCCAGTAGAGTAATGCTTCAGCAGACCAAGACAACGCTATACTTTCAAATTTGTGGACACAGTTTGGGGAAGGCCCTTTTCTATTGCAGCATGACTGTGCCCCAGTGCGCAAAGCAAGCTCCAGAAAGACATGGTTGGATGAGTTCAGTGTGAAAGGACTTGACTGGCCTGCACAGAGCCCTGACCTCAGCACATTTGAACACCTTTGGGATGAAATGGAGTGAAATTGCGAGCCAGGCCTTCTCATCCTACATCAGTGTCTGACCTCATAATTGGTCTACAAAATGAATGGGCACAGATTCCCACAGAAACACCTAAAAATCTTGTGGAAAACCTTCCAAGAAGAGTGGAAGCTGTTATAGCTACAAAGGGGACCAACTCCATGTTAAAGTCTATGTATTTGAATGCAATATCAAGTCCCTGTTGGTGTAATAGTCAGGCATCCCAATACTTTTTTCCATATGGCGTAGAAGACAAATTAAGTGCTGTGATGTCATGTGTTTATACTGAGTAGTTTAGAATGACTATGAACATGGCTCAACCTGTTAGATTTAGAACAAAAACTGTTTTTTTAAATAAAGTTTTAAAAAATATATGTTTTCACTCTGGAAATCCCTGTTTTTAATTACATATTGTGAAAAACCTTAGTCATTTTTTACTTTTTTTTAAAATATATTAACCATTTCTAATTCATAGCTAAATGGGCATGTCTTCTCTTTATGTCTACAGTGCCAGTCAGCAAACTCTATGGGGAATTACAGAACCCACTCTAAACCCTCAACTGTGTGGTGTGGGTGCACCATGGTGGTGTGCATGATGGTGGTGGGGTTTGCTTTGCTGTTTCCTGGAGTCCATGCTGTTCCAGCACATGACGGCAAATTGGTGCGGACCACCAGGGTCAGACGGCAAGCCCCGAATCATGAAGGCCTCAAGAGCAATCAGACGCAGCCTATGATCTTCAACCACGTGTATAACATCAATGTGCCACTGGAGTCCCTGTGCTCTGTCGATCTGGACTCTGCCCCAGAGTTGAATGTGAAGGGTTCTGCTGGGGGTGATAGACGACCCACAGAGTACACAGAACAGTCTGTGGACTTGGACAGTCAGGTGACATTCACCCATCGCATCAACATCCCCAAGCAAGTGTGCGCCTGCCCTGCCTCATCCACCCTGCAGCAGCTGGCCAGTCGCATAGAAATGCTGGAGAGAGAAGTATCCCTGCTGCGAGCTCAGTGCAGCAGTGGCTGCTGTGGAGAAACACCAGCCATTGGTAAGTCAAAGACAGATGTGTACAGCTGCAGTGGGGGGAAAGGGACTTTTTTATAAAAATCTTTAAAAACCTGTTCTGTTACTTTACCCCCTGCAGTTATTGCCAGCAATAACAGCATGCTGTAATTTAATGTAAATTATTTTTGAACAAAAAGAAAAAACTTTTAAAAGTGATTCTAAACTTTGTCAATACCTGGGTTTCAGTCAATAACAGGAATCAGTCATGAGAATCAGTCAGTATGAGAATCATTTGATTTCTTAATATTATTTTAGTGGATTGTAAATTTATGAAGAAAAAATATGCCAGTCAGCCAAGCACATACTCTGCATACGTTGGTGACAGTAGATATTTTAATCGTTAATAGAAATGTATACAGTGGGTATAGAAAAGAATCATTCAATTTAAAATATGCACATTTGGCTGCTTGGGAGCCTGAAATGAAGACACACACAGTACTCAACGCAACGTATAACATCCAAGTAAAAGATATGATAGCAACAGTTTGTCACATGCATAGAATGACTACTCTTTGGGGGATGGCCTGATCTGTGGAGGGTCCTAGCAAACATTTTCTACTTCTTAATTACAGATTTTATTGTGCTCCTAGGGATTGATGCAGCCTTAGATTCTTTTTTTGTATCCATCTCCTGACTTTTGCCTCTCTCCAACTTTATCCCTGAGATTTTTTGAAAGTGCGTTGTCACCCATAGTTGATTGTTTGCTTTCAGTTGCACTACCAAGCAGTGGAATGCTACGGAAATAGCTGTTTTTATGGTGAACTAATCAACCAATTACAGATGCTCTCAGGTGGAAGCCAGTTAGATTGTTGTGCATAAGGTCATTAGCAACACTTGACTCTGTTGAAAAATACTGTAGGAAGTGGTGATCCTTTGTTTTTTTTGTTTTTTAAGTTGCATTGAGTAAACACAACAAAATGTGAATATTTCAAAGGGATGATTCTTCTGTATACCAACTGTAGTATGCATTTACAAATCATTTTGCATTTACAAATTATTTTGTAATTCATACAAATGTCATTCTTTACTTTTTGGAACTTGGTGAGTTCCATTAAGTTTATGATATAACATTTGTTAGCCCCCTTTACCCTGATCATAAATACCCCAAAAAGGTTTTGAGATTGTTACCTTTCATTACTGTTGCTTGTAGCAATTGACTGATTTGGTTGTTAAACACTGTAAAAAATTATTGTTCACTCCTAATCATCACTAAATTTGATGCAAATAGAACATGTAATTTTTCTTTGAATGTTAATGAAAAGCTATTGAGAAAAGAGACTGCGCAAAAATGGCACGCTTGGGAGAGTATATACATATACAATGCTGTGAAAAAGTATTTGCCCCCTTCCTGATTTCTTATTAAAGAAAAAAACTATTCAAACATGGCCCTATGTAAAAAAGTAATTGCCCCCTTGTAAAATCATGAAGTAACTTTGGTTAATCACATTGTTTGGAAGGCTGAGTGCAATTCCACTAGCCACACC
>JBBJLS010071001.1:0-11433 GCA_037577275.1 Bryconaethiops microstoma | reverse complement strand
TTGAATGATTCATACGTAGGTCACTGTGTGTCTTAACCAACAGAAACATTCCTCTGAAACTGGTCCGGTTCAGGGACGTACTGTACGTTCTTACCTTCATATCTGCTCTTAATCCATGGTATTGACTGCCCTGAGTAATGCCGCTCTTCCAAAGCATCCCTCAAGGAATAGAGTCAAGGATAGATGGTGATAAGATCATTATATTAAGTGTTATGTGTAACTGTTTCCAATAAAGTGGACAGTGAGTGGAATCTGAAGATGGTGAATTCTAGAAGTGTGTTTATCATCTTGAATGAAGTCTCAAAAGTTTTGTGTGCTTTATTTTCTGCTTTAATTAATTTCTGTCTTCTCTTCCAAACACTTTCTATGTATGTGTGTGTGTGAGGATTGTTGTTGAGTGTGTAGCTATTAAATTGAAAAGCACAGAGAAACCACTCCCATGTGGTAGCCATATTCATTTAATGAGCAGAGTAAAACACACACACACACACACACACACACACACACACACACACACACACACACACACACACACAGAGCTCTTCCAGCTGTTCATCACAGATCTCAGTGCCATCCTTGTGTTGCCCATGGAAGGAGTCATAAACTCTACGATGGAAAACGTGGTTTTGAGAAGAAGCTGGAGAAGCTTCTTCACTGGGGTTCATTTGTAAAGATCAGCAGAAATATGGAAGTTCCAGTTTCAGTCATTATCTTCAATAAGTGAAATGTATGGACTCAGATTTTCTACTATTGTGTACTGAATGAGTCTGGCACCTCTAGGTGCTTGGTTTTTACGCGAATAAGTTAGAGAAGCAGCTTGATCATTAATTATTGTCATTATTAAACAGTTCTTCAAAACAACCTGAATCATCCAGTTGTGTGATAAGTATTTCCAATAAAGTGGCTAGTCAGTGGAAGCAAAGGGTGTTTCCAATAAAGTGGCCAGTGAGTTCAAGCGTAAGGTGAACTGAATCAGATTTGACAGGTTGAGAAGTTTTTGAGACGGTATCTGCTGGTGGTTTTTGTTCTCTGTGAGGTTCTTTGTGGGGTGATGGTAACGTTCCTCATGACTCCTGAAGAATGTCATAATGAGATACAGATGAATATTAATCACCAGTGTTCAAACAAGGCTACTAATGAGTCTCTCACCCAATCTCAAACAGAGCGAGAGGAAACAAACACACACACACACACACACACACACACACACACACACACACACACACACACACACAGGGAGGATTAACCCCTCTGTGAACTGTTATGAAACAGTTCTGTGAGTGTTATGAAAAAATGTTAATTGAGGGACGAGCAGTTCAGATGTTTCATTCACTGCACACCTTGTCATTAATGATGTGCTTTTAATAATGTGACATTAATTACATGATTTTAATGATGTGACGTTAATGATGCAACGTTAAGGATGTGATGTTAATGACGTGATGTTAATGGTTTCACATGTATAATATCACATTAATGATGTGACGGTAATGATATGATGTTATTTATGTGACGTTATTTTTGTGACATTATTGGTGTGACGTTAATGTGACGTCATTGATGACGTTATTCTTGACATTAATGATGCGACGTTAATGATGGGACGTTAACAATGTGACGTTATTGATGTGACATTAATGTGACGTCATTGATGTGACATTGTTGACATTAATGATGCGACGTTAATGATGCGACGTTAACAATGTGACGTTATTGATGTGACGTTATTGATGACATTAATGATGCGACGTTAATGATGTGACGTTAACAATGTGATGTTATTGATGTGACGTTAATGATGTGACGTTAATGATGTGACGTTAATGATGTGATGTTATTGATGTGACGTTAATGATGTGACGTTAATGATGTGACGTTAATGATGTGACGTTAATGATGTGATGTTATTGATGAGATGTTAATGTGATGTTCATGACTTGACGTTAATGAAATAACTTTAATGAAATTACATTTATGATTTTAATAACAAGACATGACATTATTAATAATTTAGAAATGTAGCTGAAAGGACATTACAGGATAAATCCGTAACATATATGACATACAAAATACATACAATTGATGTGATTTTAATGACAAAACAACAAAGTGTACAAAAGTACATGACAGCAGGTAGAATCTGTCATGTAAATGACGTACAAATAATGATGTTAATGATGTGACATTATTGAGTAATTAGCAATGTACTGTATATGACATACAAAAGATACACAAATGAGATACAAATGACATATAAATGACATGGCGTTTATGACATGAATCTTTAACATACATAACATACAAATCATATACAGATAACTTGACATTTACGACATGACCTCACCAACATGACTAATGACCAATGATTGACCAGTCATCAGTGTATATATACATGTATTAATGATGAATCTGTAATACATATTAAACGAACAATGATGTGACATTAATGACTACATGAAAATGACTAATTAACAACATATTTGTTGTAGAATGATGTGAAATACCATTAATGATGTGGTGTTAATGACATGACATTACCAACATGACTAATGATTGGCCAATCAGCAATGTATATTGTGGCGAGCATGAGAGAGAGAATGCGAAGACACACTGATCTTCAAGCAAGTCTTCTTCATGCCTCAGTACTGCTCCCAACTCCAACACATATCTCACATCTCGCCCGCCACTCAACTCCAGCAGCTAACATTCTGCAGGAGGGTGACTGGCGAGACGTCTCAAATACACATAATAACACACTTAACCACACAAACACTCTACACTACCACATTCTGTCACTACCTCCCCTCTAACACTCACAGAAACACACATAATTGGGGCAACTGTCCACTCACCCGCCCCGCAAAGGCTCATGGGAGCCAGTCCTTTCGTGTCGGCTCGTCACACAGCCCCCTCTGACGGGGAGCGCCGTCCACAGCCACCCCATGAGTCCAGCACAAAATCTCTCAGACGAGGCGGCAAGTTGTGCCTCCGGGCAGCTCGTGGTGTGTCCTCCTCCACTCCCTGCTCACCCAGGTCAACTCACCGCATGCGTCTGGTGGCTCGGTGTGGTCAGTGTCCTGCTCAGGAGCGTCCCTCACACCAGCCTGTGGTTGGTATGGTGCCAGTCTGTCTTTGTGCAGGACCACTGTCTTGCGGCAGCCCCTCAACCGCACCCAGTACACCAACTCACCGAGATGCTCAAGGACCTCTCCCGGCCCCCTCCAGTGGCTGTCAAGTACGCCCGTTTCTGTCGGGCTGTGGCTGCACCCTGGCGCTCTCTTGCCAACTCGTGCACCAACCTCAAACGGTTTTGCAGTCTGCACGTGTTGTCTGGCCCCAGTGGACCAGCGATCTCCGGCTTGGGGGTCCAAATGGCAAGTCCATGGGGGGTGCGCAACTTGCACCCGAACGGCATTACCTGAAAATGCCATAACCAGTGCCCAATAGTGAAAGCTGTTTTTGGTTCAGCACAGCCGGCGTGGCCCATGGACTGTCCGATGGCTCAATTACCCCTGCTGGCACCATCTCCTCGATTTTCCATTTGGCCACCTGCCACTTAGCCAGTGACAAACTCCTCGTCCTTTGCCGCAAACAAATCCACATTCCGCCTCAGTAGTAATTCCAACTTGGCTCTCTGACTCTCAGTGTTTCGGTGGACGGCCCTTCCACCGTGCGAGTCTTGTTCACCATTGCATCAGTCTCTCTGCTGCTCCGTTGGAATGAGTTGGTCTCCGCAGCAACGTGGAGCTGTCTCGGTGCAACATCCACACCTTCCACTCCACCAGTCGCCGGTGCGGGAAGGACTTTGCCTTGGCGGCTAAGATGGCCTCTGCACGCTTCGCTTCTGCTTGCGCTGCCGTCAGGGAGGGCAGGGCTGTCAGTCGCATGTGCTGCTGCAGTCGCTCTGATGAGAGCGAACAGAGCCGTACATTTCATCAGCCTTTTGCCGTCATTCACCCAGCCGATCTCTCGCTGTCTCCTCTCTTTCCGGCCGGCTGAGCGCTCGCTGAGCAGTCGGTTGACCAGGACCCGCAGAGCCTCGCCTTCCAGGGCCATGGAGAACTGGACCTCCGCCTCATTCTGGTCCCAATGGTTGTGCCATGCCGCCAGCTCGATCTGCACCAGATATGGCTCTAACGGCACCTTCCCGTCGAAGCGCGGTAGCTTAACGGCTACTCGGGGTCCCGGATGTGTGGTTGCCGTCTCTCCGCCATCATCTCTAGCCCGGCTTGCCGCAGGAGTACCGTTTTCCCCCTCAGGGTGGTGTGCTGACCTCCGAACGACACTAGCACCATCTGGTCGTCCGAGGAAAGCAGAATACTCGGTTCCTCGGCTCGCTGCTCTGACACCAATGTGGTGAGGGTGAGAGAGAGAATGCGAAGACAAGCAAGTCTTTTTTATTTCTCAGCTTTGGCAGCTTCAAACAGACTTACAAGCAGTAAGTCTGTTTGAAGTGCGCCCCCAACCGGCACGCCCCAGTACTGCTCCCAACTCCAACACATATCTCTCGTCTCACCTGCCACCCAACTCCAGCAGCTCAAATACACATAATAACACACTTAACCACACAAACACTCTACACTACCACATTCTGTCACTAGCCCCCCTCTAACACTCACAAAAACGCACATAACTGGGACAACTGGCCACTCACCCTGCCCGCAAAGTCTCATGGGAGCCAGTCCTTTCATGCCGGCTCATCACAATATGATATACAAATGACAGAACATTACAAAATTAATCTGTAACACACATGACATACAAATAACATACAAATAACATGATGGTAATGACATTCAGTAACACATAATTCATACAAATAAGACTAAATGACGTGATATCAGATAACAACCTGTTTTGCATGTGGAACAACACTGCTCTCAAATTTAAAAGGAAAAGCAAAGAAGAAGAAAACACTAAAAGGAAAGCAGGTGTAGAACAATTCATCAGAGACTGAAGGAGTGGATATTCAATGAGATGGAGTACATTCAGAAACAGATGGGAAAACTGAGTGAGGACTAGAAGAACAGAGCATGAGCAACACTTGCTCAGTGAATGTGTACGTGTGGAATGCATGCTGGGTCCATATGTTCATCAAAACACAAACCAAACCTTCAATCACACCACATTCATGCAGCAGATGAGACCTATTTCACTTCACTCCTGCCAGCCTGACGGTTCAGATGTGTGTGAGCTGAGCCATGTCTGAGAGTGCTGGGTTGGGAGTGATAGTGCTGGGTTATGAGTGATAGTGATTAAGTGATAGCCTTATATTATCATAGACCCCCGAAATTCATGGGGGTTACATTCCAAGAGCATCTGGGAATTGTGAAAAACTACAAATTTGTGACGTGGTAAAAAAAATACCTAAAATGCCTATTTTCATAGTGTAAACCCTAAATATGCCCCAAAATATGCTCCCAAAACACTTTAATTTCATTTTAAACTCATCACCCTTAAAGAGAATGTGAAGGTAAACCCGTATCTGTACTGTAGAGTTTACACTGAACTGCTGTCTCCCGCAGTGCTAGAATGTAAATACTGATGTTACCCCTGTATAGACTGGACTGGAATTCATGCAGCGCGTTTTCTTTGGTATAAGCAGGTAAATACAGTTGTAATGTAATTTACTTTACAATAATAAAATTGCAGGGCTATAAGAAGAACAAAACGAAAAACAGGAGAACACTCAGCAAAACACTTGAGACACGCAGGAAACTGTTCTGATGGGGAAATTCTGGACTGCCAGAGATGCGTCACAGCTCAACAGCCAATCAGCAGCAAGGAAAAATTACTAACGCTCTACTTTCAAACCTCCTGCCTCTGAGTACAGCGGTATTTCACCTCCCAAGATGTGTTTTCATATACAGTTGCTTTGTGTACTAAAAAATGTATACAGTTATATTTTATATGGAAGTTTAGCTGAGTTTACATTTATATTTATCTTACAAAATTAGGAAATTGTATTTTTCATAATGATTTAGCATTGAAAGGCATGAAAAATTACATATTGCCACGAAAAAAGATATTTGCGTTTTCCACGAATTTGCGGGGGTTTCCGTGAACAATTATTAGTTCGGTTATAAGAAAAAATCGGCGAATGGCTGAACCAGCCTAACCAAGTTTTGCTTCTGAAGAGAGATCAAGGATAACACGGACAGTCCCAGGCTGAAGCTCTGCTGCAGCATGTCATACTAACATGCAGCCCTCTTATTCAAATACAGCTTTTAAAGCAATACTTCTAATAATACTTTCTATGACAGACTCCAGTGGAGTTCGAAAAGGGCCATTGGCCAGCAGTCAACCCAACTCCCAAATGTGAGCCAAAGAATTGATTCTTATGGAATCGAATCAACAGCATTCAAACTATCTGACATGACAGAAAAGGCTGATAGACCCGACATTCCTCAGGTGGGACAAAAACTCACTCAGTTCTTTGAATGTGAGTGATAATATTTGCTATTTTCTTGTAAAACTAGAGATATTGGGCTTACTAGCAAGCTCCAGTTTGGCAGTTCCTTCATCAACAAAGTACTGCAGACATTTGTAGAAAACAGACACAGTTTATCCTGCTGCTTTCAGCTTGTAAATAGGTCAGATGTGTAGAGCGACAATTTATAAATTTCCTAATTGGTGGAGTATAAGCTTCCATTACTTAGTAGCCTCGTAGCCTAAAGAACATCAAAACACGTCTTGGCTAATCCGGCTACATCTGGGGATTTGGTTTGAGTGACGGCAAAACTTTAATCAGCTGCATTTTCCAGCAACTCCGAACAGTCCAGAGTTTATTTACTTTGATTAGTGAATGAGTTCAGTCCGTATCTCCCCAAGCCCCTATAGCAGAAACTGGAAAGACTCGCGCTTACGGAGCAGAAATAAACAAAAGCACAAATCCTCCCCTCCCCCCATGAGCCGCACACATAAATAAACAATCACAAGCCAGTTTCTTTCACTGCGGTGAAACCATGTGTCTATCTATACTCTGGGGTTTAATCCAGAGAGAAAGAGTGGATTATTTTACCCAAGATGAAGAACACCCACGTCAGGATGGAGGGAAATGCAGGAAGAAACGTAACGATAGAAGTGCGTTGTATAGAAGCGAACAATGTAAAAACATTAAAAAAAAAACATCCGTCTGTGACTTTAGGCTTATCTGGGAGCAAAACTGGGATGCGAGGAGAGTAGAGGAAGAGATGAAAAAGTAGGGCAAGGACCTAGAACACAGTGGATGGATGCAGTTTCTACGTGACTTGAACGTCTGTGAAAGAATGAAAAACTGAGGGCACTCATGGCATGGTAGTGTATGTAGGGCTGGTAATGTATCAGACACAGCTCTGTGGTCAGAAACTGATGAAAGTCTAGTAAATCTCTCTCTCTCTCTCTCTCTCTCTCTCACTCACTCACAGACACTCTCTGCTTCAAGGGAGGCGACAATCTCTTACTGTACAACATTTACATTCATATTTATGGCATTTCGCTGACGCTCTTATCCAGAGCGACGTACATCAGTGCTCAAGTCCACATGTGTTCCTGTAGAGGTGAACTTAAATCAACACCCGCTATTCAGCCAAGTTACTCCAGACTAAGTTACACCTAAACAACTCCTGTCGAAGAAAAGTCAGAGGTTAAGGCAAAAGTAAGGAAGGCATGGAGATAAGAGTAAGGTTTTTTTATATATATAAAGTGAAAATAGGGAAGAAGAAATACACAGAAACAAGAGGGATGGTTAGTCACCAAGGTGCTCCTTGAAGAGGGGGGTCTTGAAGAGGTGGGCCTTCAGGCGACGCTTCAACAGCATGATGGAGTGAGCGTCCACGACCCAGCTCCTCTTCATGACTCCTTAGTGCTTTAAATACTAAATTGAGAAAATTGGCTTCGCACACGGGGCACCAGGATACGGACCCGGGATACGGACCCGGGATACGGACCCGGGATACGGACCCGGGATACGGACCCGGGATACGAACCCGGGATACGGACCCGGGATACGAACCCGGGATACGGACCCGGGATACGAACCCGGGATACAGACCCAGGATACGGACCCAGGATACGAACCCGGGATACGGACCCGGGATACGGACCCAGGATACGGACCCGGGATACAGACCCAGGATACAGACCCAGGATACAGACCCAAACGCAGAGTACAAACGGAAAGAATGTAGTTCAAGGAATGAATGGTTGTCTGTCTCTGTATGTGGCCCTGTGATGTGCTGGCGACTGTCGAGGATGTACCCCGCCTTCGCCCAGAGCAGCTGGGGTAGGCTCCAGCCCCCCACCACCCCGAACGTGGGACAAAGGGGTAGAAAATGGATGGATGGATGTAGTTCACAGAGTTTAACAGAAGAATGCAAAGTGCAGAAAACAATAAAAACCCATATGGGGTAACCAAATCCAAATCCAAATCCACGGGGCAAGACGAGAAATCCAGAATCCAAAACACATGGCTCAGAAGACGCAGTCGGGTCAAATAACAAAACGCTCGGTAACCAGACTAGGCTGAGTAGACTTAGGTAGACTGTAGACAGACCTGAAGGTCTATTTATACCACCTGGAAGACTCGTACTCAGATGATCCAGATCTCCGGCCAGAGTGAAACTCTGGAGTAGAGATCTGGAAAGGGCTGTCCAGTGATGCCTGACTGGGACTCCACTTCTAATCCAGTGTTAAGTAACACAGTAGTTAAGTACAACAATAAAGCAGTAGGGCATGGACAGGGAATGATACAAGGTCTTGGGGTAGCTGGTGCCCTACTGGTGCCCCTGCAATCAAAAGAGCATGGGTTCTAATCCCAGGACTGCTAGTGGCACCTCTAAGGTACCCTTGAGCAAGACACCGTCCCCACACACTGCTCCCCTATTGTGTTTTCTATGACCCTGTTCTGAATTTTGGATTTCTCCTAAACCTTGCAGACTTATTCTAGTTGCCTTGTGATTGGTTTTACTGGATTTTGGACTCTTTACTACGTTTCAGATGTTGCTTCTTGCCTTTGCGAACTTTGGTATTCATTAAACATCCATTCCATCCATTCCATTCCTCGATCGGGTTCATATCTGTGCACGTTACATGTGTCTTCTGTGTCCGTCACGTGCAATGTGTTGCTATGCTGTAGCAGAAGAAATTCTGCAGGCTGCAAGAAATTGACTGTGGTGTAAAAATGTGCTCCCTTTCTCCTTGCATTTATCTTGAGAGAGGGGGATAGAGAGAGAGGGAAGGAGGAAAGGAGGAAAGAAAATGGTTCCTAAATATTTCTATTTTAACCGTGTGAGTTCCAGTGTAAGTGAGAGCTGAAAGCTCCTTGACTCAAAGTTGAATTCCACATTCATTTTTTTTTTTTAAATTCAGCATAATTAATTATGTAAGTGGTTAAGCATTAGATGAATGAAATGGTTAATGGAGCTTCATATCTGCCTCTAAAAGCTCCTCACAGAAAGTTCTTCCATCAGATGGTTCTGGTGGCGCCGCCTGATGCCTGAGACGTTGTTCTACCAGAGTTCTGAGAAGATTTTGGTCCTAAAACTAAACCCATTCATGGTGGAGGGATACATGCAGGGCGTCGTGAGGTAAAATAGTCCCCAAAGAAAAGGGATTTAGTTCAGATTCACTATTTTACATCATCAACATCCATATAAACACTCGGACACATGGAGTTTCACTGGGGGGCGATTGTGTTGGAGACGACTGGTTCCATTCACGTCCAACGAAAAGAAATCAGATTTGAACCATTTCACATCAAATCCACTCCGAATTACTTTGTTTACATCTCAACCCGTTAAATTAATTGAAAAATCAGTATAATTCCCCTTTAAACAGTCACATTCTAGCCCGTTATCCATCGCAGCCAGAGGAACACCTTCCTTGAACTTGTAAGAGCTGCTCTACTCGCTCAGCTCCTGAACGTTATCCTCTCGAGAGCTGAGAGACTGCACTGGGGCAGTCCCCCCCCAACCTTGTGCTTAAACAGATTCATCATCATTTAACACAAGCCTATGGTGGTACCGTAGCTGGGACAAGCGTGAAGGACCAGGCCGGCCCCTCAGTATTTGTTCTCGTCCCACGGGGGGAGTCTGTTCACTAGAGTTTGGTGGTCTACGCCAATGCTGGCCAGCAGGCCGCCCGTGTTCTTCTCAGAGCCAGAGTAGTCGATCTCTTCTCCTTTAAGGGTGGTCATGTGACCCCCCAGAGCCTTTAGAATAGCGTTTCCGGCGCATATGTCCCACTTCTTGATATACGTCACGTGGATATACATGTCTGCCTTCTCGTATTCTTCATCAGTAGCATCCAGAAGAGCCAGCACCTTGTATCCTGCGTAAAGGACATCAGTGTTTTAATGCGTTTAATATGCGTTCCTGTGTAAAAGTATTTCTTTATATTCTGCTTTAAATCACCTTGTTGGTGGAACAAATACCATTTTCTGTCAAACTGTCTAATCTTTGTCATATTGAGCAGATGAAACGAAAGAAATGTGAACAAATGTTTTACTACGAAAGGCTGCAAAGTGTCTAAAGCTACGAGGAGCCTAAAAGTAAAAGTAAAAGTAAAGTGACCCCTTACGGTCACGTGTGAAAACATCACAGCACACAGTGTGAAATTCTTTCTCTGTATTCAACCCATTTAACCCATTGGTGGCACTAGCAGTGTTGGGATTTGAACACACGACCTTCTGGTCACCTAACCACAAGCTGCCCTGAAAGACGAGGTCCCACCTAGATTACTGTGATAAAGGAAAAGGGCCTTCATCCCCTCAGCATTCAGAACCACCAGTATACTGATCACCGCCTGATCAATCGCAACATGTAGTAAAATATTCACAAAACTGACATTCTGTCTGTCATGCAGCCCTAATTTCTACTGGACAACACACAGATTTGTCTTAAATTAGATAAACTGAAAATTCTTGCTGTGTGAAATATCCCCCTATACGTTTACGATTACAATCAAACTCTGAAACTCTACAGAGAGACAGAATGTAAAAATGCAGTACCTGCGCCCCCTGCTGGTATGATTTCAGTATTGTTTCCAAAAGCGTGCTGAACGAAGCCTTTCACTTTGCCTGCATGGGATCGGGACACTATAACCTTGGGGTTGTTTGCGTCGTAGGACTCACGGGGCTGCACGCTGGCTCCTTCACCCACCAGCCCCCAAGCTGAGAAGACGAAAGAACAGATAAGTAACAAGCAGAAACACTGATTAAAGGAATATTCCAGACATTTTCACCCTGTTGCACTTTTACAGTACTGTACAAGTCTTGAGTCGCCCCTCATTTCTACATATTTTGCTTACAGAGATGCAGACTTTCTGGTATTTTAATGTGTTTTTGAGGAACAGTTCTCCAGACTCTCATTTCCAAAGACTCTCATTTCCAGGCCAGTCCCTGAACCGGACCAGTTTCAGAGGAATGTTTCTGTTGGTTAAGACACACAGTGACCT